>CATIWQ010104454.1:0-67910 GCA_949673415.1 Euphorbia schlechtendalii
ATAATTAAATGAGCATGTAAAATATTTAAAATAAGGTGAAATGTACAAGTATGGAAGCTGAAACTAAGAATTTGACGTTAATTACATGGATCCCGTCGGATCCGGATCCGGAAATTATGGACCCGCCGGATCCGGGTCGGATCCGGGTCCAGTATATGAAAACGGATCCGGGCCGGGTCCAAGCCGGACCCGGCCCGTTGCCATCCTTATTCTCAACCAATCGCCAAATAATATATCATGCCCAAGCCACCGATTCCAAACGTGTTCCTAACCCAAATCAGCCTCTTCACAATCATGAGAACGTGTTTACTTGAATAATTCTCAAACTTCCATGATGCGGTTGCGATAAAAATGGTTTTCTCGAAATATGGGGTTTATGGTGTACACTGAAAAGTAAAGGAATATGAAAAATTTGAGTTTCGGATTCATTAGTCTCGATGGTTCAATCCCTATGCATGAAGGACTCTATAGATTGAATGTCGTATCAATGTGGAATATTCATCTCCGTGCTTTCAAATCAAATATTCTCTATATAGGGATCCTTCTCCATCTCAAAAGCCTATCACAATGAATGCCCGTGGTGCGAAAACAACGAAAAGTGTATCAGGATTCCTCACGTGATAACCGCTTTTACACAAAAGTGGTCTACTGTACCAGACCCTATCACAATTAATCCATACTCATCGATTTGACCAACTCATTTGTCATCGTTTTCATGCCTCGTAAAGATGTGAAAACTCTTTCTTGGACGCAGATTTGCTCTCGATTCAGGATATATTCCTTGAAGTATCACCATATCCGTTGGAATTTATTTCAATGGAATGCTTAATGTACGTTATTTTCATGGGGCTACCACCGGCCTTCATCACTGAATCAATTATCAATAATTAAGTATCTCATTTTGGAAGGCTCGTCTCATGTCACTTTAACTTCAATTATCCAGATCAACTGGATGTTATTTCTTGCTTGCCATTTGTGCTAATGGGATTTATTAATCAATAAGTCATTGTATCCTTTGGGAGTCGAAGGTCAGGATTTTAACAAAATTTAGACAAGCAATAGAATGTCAAAAGTGATTGCATGTTGAATGCGATAGTACAAATCACTACTCTAAAAATGAGTTTATCAATGAGCAGCTTTCGGTAACTTCACCAAGAGTTATGAAGGATATCCAACTTAGTATCGCGGTTCTCATTTTGAAAAATGTATCAACTATTTTGAATTCGTTCACAGAGACTTCGAGCTTTAGTTTGGAAATTCATCCTTCAATCAACAACATGCCACCATCCATCTTCGTAGGGGCTGATTCAACTAATCTGATCACCTTTGGTTCTTCGGGACCTGTAATTGCCAACATGAATAGGGTAATCATTCGTTCTCATATTCAGGTTCCTGTAGATAACGAGAAGCTACTTACCTTGATCGTAGTTAAGAAGATCGAGTTATTTAAAGACAAGCACAAGATAATCATCTTGGAGGCCTTAAAATTTCTTCAAGGTTTAAAATCTTTATAATATCTTTGTTATTTATTAGTTGAAATTGTTGGGGAGGAATGAATAATAGATACAGTCAATTTTTTATTCGTTCTAGTGTTTAGAATTCAATCTTTAATTTTTTGTGTTACTTGAAACTAAAGTTGCTGGGATTTCTTACCAACTTGTTAAAAGTTTTAAGGGTCATAATGATTTTTCTTTTCATTGTATTACTTCACAGGGTTCTCGGGTGGGCTTATGATCTCTTGGAATTTTGATTTACTTCAAGGTTTGCTAGTCTCCTCGTCTTCGTGATGGTTAATTGCACAATTCTATTTCAATAAGATAGAAATTCATGTGGTGATTATTTATGGCTCCACGGTTTTGACAAAGAGAACTCAAATGTGGTAGGAACTTTTACCTATAATTCAAGGGCTATCTTATGATGTGATTTGCGAAGATTTAAATGAAATTTTACACAGTTTTCGAGCGACCTAGTGATGCTAACTCTCCTTTAATGGATAATTGAATTTGTTAATGAATGTGAACTACTCGATCGACCACTTCAAGGTTCGGAATACACTTGATTTTTAATAGTCAATCATTCTTGTGTATTGATAAAGCTCTAGTTTCTTGCGTCATCCTTAAACCAATGGTCGACTATGTTCATCTCCGCACTAGATTTTACAATGTCATATAACTTCCCGATCTTATTTTGATCACAACAACCACCCACCTATAGTCTAAAGTCTTTTCGTTTATTGAAATTTTTGTGGGATAGCCTAGAATTGTTATAATTTATAAAGTAAAATTGGCCAATATTTTCTCTAACTTCAGTCACAAAGATATTACCTTTAAGTTGAACTGTTTGAGTTTGGTTAATCAACCGTGGCATTCAATAAATTATCAAAAGATGGAGCATAAAATAAAAAACCTGAAATCTCAAATAATATTCCTCACTTCGAGCAATGTTGTGCAACTTATGTTAGTTCATCTTCTTCAAACCTACAGTTAGCTCGTTCCACCATTTTTATTATTTGGTGGAACATAAAGAATTATGACACCAACAATCTAGGCTATCATGGACATTATTGGGTGATGGCAACGCAAGTTTCTCACCAAATTGCTTTAGCTCGATTTAGTTAAAACCAAATTTTGCAACTAGAATTGAATGATAGTTTGGTTTATGATTCGATAGTGATTCAATCGATAATTAGACCATATTATGAGCAACACTTTTCGGGTCCACATGAGGTTCCTTTCTCCCTTCGAAAGATGATTTTTCATGTTGTGGATGACCCTTCTAATGCTCGGCTAACAATTCCCTTTTTCGAGGAAGAAATTTAGACAATCATTTATTTTTGCAATGAGAATAAAGCGTTGGGATCGGATGGGTTTGATTTCTTTTTTACAAAAGATTTTGGTCAGGTTACAAGCATGAGTTTATGCGGCTCTCACATCATTTCTATGCAACATCTCACCTACCAGACTCTATTAAGACTTCTTTCACAGTATTCATTCCAAAGGTTCTAGGTTCTTCCTCTTTGAACAAAATAATACCAATTGCTCTTATTTATGGGATCTACAAGATCATCGCTAAGCTTCTCTCGAATCGTTTGCAACCTTTACTGTCGGATTTGATCTTGGGTAATCAATTTGTGTTTATTAAGGGGAGAAACATTCATGAATTCTCCTTCATTGCTTCTGAGGTTATTCACCCTATCCATTCCAGTCAAAATTCTTGTTTAGTTCTAAAGTTGGATTTCTTTAAGGCTTGAAAGTATCTCTTGAAAATATATTGATGAGGTTTTCTAAAAGATGTGGTTTGATAGAAAATAGATTTTGTGGTTAGCCAATTATCGCAAGAAGTTTACCACTTCAATTTTGAATAATGGTTTTCCTTGTGAACCCATTCGTTTAAATAAAGGAGTTACACTTGTCCATTTTTGTATTAGCAATTGAAGGCTTAAATAACTTTTGGATGCAAGTATTAGAATAGGTTTGCTTCTGGGATTTCGCTTGGATTATTTTCTTCAAGATATATTACTCCTCCAATTTGTTGATAACACATTGTTTTTTCTATCAAAGGACCAGAGTTTGATTCTAAACTTTGTTCATATCATAAGGTATTTTGAACTAATCTCCGGACTTCGTATTAATTTCAATAAGAGTTTCATTTAGGGAATCAACGTGTAAGATTCGATGTTGTGATTATGTGCCTCAACTCTAGGCTATCAAATCGAAAAATTCCCTATTAAATATCTTAGAGCTCCTCTTAGTATGAAGCAGTTGGCGGTCTTTAATTGGGATCTGTTGATTGTAAACTATCAGAATAGGCTTACAAACTGAAAAGGGAATTGTTTATCATTTGCAGATCATGTTGTTTTGATCAAATCAGTACTCTAATCTCTTCCCATTTATCTATTACCACTATTTAAGTCGCCTTAATCTATGAATGTAAAGCTTTTTAAGATGATTAGGAATTTTTTATGGTGAGGAGATGTAAACACAAGAGGTTTATGTAAAGTGAGCTAGGAAACAATTAACTTACCGAAAAATCTTGGTGGATTATTCATGCGTGATTTTAAGTTCGTAAATTATAGTCTTCTCTTGAATGGTTATGGAATCTGTGAAACTCAAGTCAAGATTCAATTTGGTTAAGATATTATGCTAAACATCATGATTTATCATCATTTTTTTTGTGGTTCACACTGATTTGTCTCGCCTTTTACCCATTTGGAAGAATATTGTTGCAAGTTACTTTCAGAACTAGAATTTCTGGGATATATTTGTAACTAACTGTCGAACTAGGATTGGGAATGGACTATTAGCTTCTTTTTAGAAGAAAACTTGACTTTGAACCATATTATTCTCTCTTTATTCCTTGGTGTTTATCACTTGTGTAATCGGAAGCATTCCTCAATTTCCCAAGGTTGTAATTTTTTATTTGGTTCTAATACCATTAAGCGGCCATTTGGAAGTGTAGATTAAGATTATTGAGCTAGGAGATGGTTAATATAAGGCTGAGAGATGATCTTCTCCTACAACTGATTTCATGTTGATTAGGAATTCTTGTGTCTCTGAAGGTTCGTTTCTTTGGTTGAATCTTGTTTCATGGTAGATTGCCAACGAGGTCATTCTATTTTAGATTGGTCATCCTTTACTGCTTGATAATGTGTTGCACTTATCACGAACAAGAAACCTTATATCATTTTATCATGTTTTGTCCACAGTATTTGGTTGAGTATTTTCATATGGCTTGAATTAACTTGATTACGCCTTCATCATCATATTCCTTCTTGCAACTTTGACGTTCTTTATTCAAGAGAGGGTTCTCATCTTCCTTTTAGATTGTCATTGCGTGATCTTTATAGATTAGAAGACATAATCTTATCTTTGATGAGCAGCTTCCTTTTGATGACTTTTTATCTCTAGTTTGCATCTTTGCTAGTTTTTATGCAAGTGTAAAAGATGTCAAGTCAGCTTTTCAATTACGGATATCATAATTGATTCGAGCTTAGTTTTATCTTCTAACTAGATTTTGTGATTCTCTCCGTGAGTATCACTTTTAATAACATGGCATGAGGGTAATGTTTTTGAATTAACGTGTGTTGAGTAGTGCCTTGCAACTTCTCCCCTTTCTTTTTTCCCTTATTCCCATTATTTCTTAAAAGAAAAAGGGTAAACTTCAAAAAAGTACCCTGTGGTTTCATTCATTTGCAAAACGGGATCTGAGTAATTTTTTTTGCAAAAGGGGTCTGTAATTTCAAAAAATTTGGAAAAGAGGGTCCGTGGTTTCAAAATAGTGATGTTACATTGAATATTTGAAACAATTTCACACACTATGGTTAAACCTTATTATTTAAAATTATACTTCATGATTTGAGTAAATTTTGGAAATATTTTTTATTTTTATGATTTTTTAAAGTTCATTATCATAATTTAATTAAAAAAAATTTCTAGACTATTCAAAAAATTTCAAAATTTATCAATGATGTGTATTGTATATTTATGAACCATCTCGCAAAAATTAAAATAAAATGGAACAAGATTACCCATTTTCGTGATATAATTTATTAATTAGATACCTCTATTTGCAAATTTTTCAAAACCACAGACCCCTTTTTGCACAAATAAATTTCTCAAACCCCATTTTGCAAATGAGTAAAACCCACATGGTACTTTTTTGAAGTTTATCCAAACTAAAATCACAACCTGAACTCGCTATTAGATTTAGTTTTTTTTATATATTAAGCCTCTTTCCCCAATAAAATTTATTTATTATATATTATATTTTGTAATTGTTTTGAGCTTTCTATTTTTTTACGCATGATTAGTTTATTGAATCAAATTAGAAGCAATTACAACTCTAATAAAAGACGGACAAATATGTAACCATGTCCCCTACTTATCAAAGAATCAGCACCTCTAATTAGCATATAAGTAGCCTGATTCACAGACCTATTGACAAAAACAACTTTAATGTTTACGAATGATAACAAAAGTTCCTTACAATCTTGGAAGATTAAATCTATCAACGATAAGAATGTATCATTATCCAGAGCCAAAAAAAATTAAGAGCATCTAGTTCTAGAACCACATTATCTAAGAGATTCCCTCCTACTCCTTGTCTCTGCTATAAAAGGGTCCCCCCTCCATTTAGAAGCATAGATCGGGTTGCAATAACTTAACCCCTATCATTTCGAATCACACACCCATGTCTCAATCACTAGCTTTGTATTAGTTTTGTATGTATTTTATATTAAAAAATCTAAGTAACAAATGTAATTACATATACTATTCAAACATATCTAAAAATAATTTACGAAAGAATATTTATTCAATCTTGAGATGACTTTATGACCCAACCTGATCCCCAAGTCCTTATAGTGTGGATTAAACCAGAATTAGGCTGATGTTTTTAATAAAAAGGAAAACGGGCTAGGTCAACCAACAAACAAATCCATGGACAACTAATTCTGTTTAGTTACATTTATTCTAAACGTATGGTAACTTTTTGGGTCAAAATCATTGAAGATAAATAAACTTTATCTTTATTAATATAATGATACATAAACTTCGAAACTTACATAAAGGTACACAAATTTATTATTTAACTAACATAATGATTAAAATATCAAAAATGCCCTTACTTTTTCAAATTTTTGTTATATTTAGGAAATTTTGCAGAATTGATCACTTCTTGGGTCTAAATTAAGTCTGCAAAAACTTATTTAATGGAATTCATATTTACAACTCAGATTTTACGTTCTAAATTTCAACCCTTACTTCATCCCTTCTTATACTATTACAGTCAGCCCAACGCCATAGATTCCATTTGAATTGATTTGATTGGACCAAGTATTATTATTGAACATTTGTTGAGAATCTGAAAAAGTTCAGATCATCAGGTTTTATAATGAAGAAACCATGGAGATGATTACAAGGGTGAAAGATTGCTTGAAATTCCATCAGCTCTTTGATTCTTAAAACCCTTAATAATTTATTATTTTTACTAAGAAAACTGCCGTGAGGACGATCAACAAAAATATCACCATTCCCTTAATTTTGTTGAAATTGAAAGGAATGTCTTGAAAAAAAAAAAAATGCCAGATAGCAGAGGCAGTTTCGATTAAATAAGATGGCATTGGTGGAATTGTAAATTTGTGAAATGGAAAGTGAGCTGGTTTTAGAAAACGTAAGGGCACTTTTGACAATTAATATTCACTTTAGTTAAATGATAAGTTTGTGTAGTTTTATATCAAGTTTTGAACGTAAAGTTAAAGTTACCGTACCATTAACTATTTTAAACAGTAACTTTTTAGCATCTCATCGTGCAAAATGGGCGATCAAAAGTTTGACAGGAAAACAAACAAAAAGACAAACAACAAATTGCTGGCATCAGATAATGATGTCATTGGCTTGCTAAACAAACACTACGACTTAATTTGCACAACTTTAATTTTGACACGTGATTTAAATGAAACTTCAAAGCAGAACCCTTTTCCACATTATTATAATATATGCTTTCAAACCAACAAATATGCCCCCACCATTTGTTTCATTTTCCCTTGTTCATGCATCCTTTTCCCTATATATCCCCCAATTTATCTCCAAATCCATAATTCCAAGAAAAATAAATAAAGATATCTTCTTCAATTCACCCTTTCAATTCAAGAATTTAGATCTTCAATTTCAAACATGTACGCACAGACTGTAACTGAGGCCGATTTTGCTGTTCTTGAATCCGTTCGCCGCCACTTGCTCGGAGAATCAATGTATTCTCAGTCTCTTCCTTCTGTTGCTAATTCTACCCCCGTTTACTGCCGGAGTTCTAGTTTTAGCAGCTTGTATCCTTGTTTGTCCGAAAATTGGGGCGATTTGCCCTTAAAAGTCGACGATTCTGAAGATATGCTGCTTTACGGCGTTCTCCGTGATGCAGTCACCGTCGGTTGGGTCCCAAATCTCAAAGCGGAGCCGCAGCCTGAATTTTCGCCGGTGAAATTGGAGCCGCAGGAGAATTTTTCTGTATTGCCGGAGATTTTTGCAGCTCCGGTGGATGTGAAGCCGCCGGAGAGAATGGCAACGCTGGTTGTGACTCCTCCTAGTAGTCCTACTGCTCCGGCGGTGGTGCCAGCGAAGGGGAAGCATTATAGAGGAGTGAGGCAACGGCCGTGGGGGAAGTTTGCGGCGGAGATTCGTGACCCGGCGAAAAACGGGGCCCGGGTCTGGTTAGGGACATTTGAGACGGCGGAGGATGCGGCGTTGGCTTATGATCGGGCTGCCTATAGAATGCGTGGGTCAAGGGCTTTATTGAATTTTCCGCTCCGAGTGAATAATGGAGAACCCGACCCGGTGAGAGTGACTTCAAAGAGGAGTTCGCCGGAGCCGTCAAATTCGTCGTCGTCGGGGTCGGTAAGTGGATCGCCGAAGAGAAGAAAGAAGAACTCGGCGGCTGTGGCTGAAGCCGGATTGGAAATAGCCATGGGAAATGTAGTTAGATGTCAAATGGCGTATGGTACACATGGCAACAATCTATTGGTTAGCCAATAATAGTGCAGTGAGTTTTTCACTTAACAAACAAAAATGGAAAAATGAGTGAGCATTTTTCATAAATTTTGAGAGGGAAAATACAAAAAAGAAAAAACAATCCAAATGGCTTGCGAATGTGTGGCTTTGGCTGTTTATTTAAATAGAAAGTTTAGAAACAATTTTTGTGCATCCCAATAATTTGTATGTAAAAAGAAAACAACCTTCGATAAAAAAAATAGCCTGAACTTAAAGGTGAATTATAATTAAATATATTTGATAAAAACCATAAATATTCATACCACTATGTTTGAAAATGGGGTTTCAAATATCCGAAAATAGGGTTTATACTGCTTCGATAAGGATGAAGAATTTTCGATAAAAATTCCTAGCAGGTGGAGAGTGGAGAATTTTTCGTACTCAAAACCCTAATGGATATGAAGATGAGGATACACTCTCCAATTCGATAAATCCCCGAACCCGATTTCAATATACGTCTATTGAAAAATCTCCAAGTATTTTCGAATTATGACCGAAACTTCCAATTATTTTCTAAATATTATAAAAATCATAATTTATATTATATGACATGAATATGGGTTTATTCCAAGATTTTTTTTAAAATTTTATAAATCTTACAATTTTAAAAGTTATGTACATAGATGAAAGAGCATTATGGAAATGAAACAAATATAGTTGACTTTGATTTTTTTTTTTAATTTGAATGTTGAACATTTCATCTCAAGTTTGATGTTTATTTTTTTAGGATTTATTATGTAATGTAACAGACTTTTTAAATTATATATTTAGACTTCAAACTTATTTAGCATTAACATTGAAACAATTTGATCAAATAATATTTATAAGTAATGATTCAAAGTTTTTATTGTATGAAACCTTGAAAATATTTACGTATTATTTATTTAAATGGGGAAATGGAGAATATCCGATACCCGATGGAGAATCTCTAATAAGGAAATGGAGGAAAAATTATTCCCGAATCTTTAATGGATATGGATATGGAGAATATTTTTTCCACGAATGTGAAGAGCCCCATTTTCATCTCTAGATACCACATGAAGTTCATTTCACAAAAAAAAAAAAAAAACTAATTTCGTCAAGGGAAAACTGATCTATTTTGTCATCTACAAGGATGAACTTGATATATTTTATGCTGGAAGTGAGACTAATTGAAAGAATAAATGATGCATTAAGCTTTGAGTTTATAACATCCATAAAATGAATTATATCCCATATTTGTTATTGGTTAATCTCTAAATCTTTTTAATTTCACACATTTGAGCTCTAGATAGGTAGATACAAGTGTCATATAAAACCATAATTTTTCCATCAAGATCAACATCCATTGTTCAGCTCTAGGTTGTCCCAATTTTGCGGATTACGTTGGATTTTTTGAAACTATTGTGGAATTCCGCATGGGGCCTTTTCAAGTAAATTAACCTCGATTTTTTATTTTGAAGCAGAGTTCATGGGTACGATGTTTGCAATCAGCAAATCCGAGCTTACGGATTGAAACTGCTTCAACTTTCGTCGTACATATTTTTGGCAAGATCCGAGGAGGTACATTGATCTTTAAAGGCACGATTTTTCAATGCGTAAAACCAATCAAGTTGCAAATGATGTGACTCATTTCGGAGTAATGAATGGGGATCATTATTGACACCCAGATCCCCTCTTGTCAATATTTGTTTTGAATGATTTTGTTTATCGAAAAAAAAATTCGTTTGGTGATTTCTCATTGATAGATTGCATTACTCTTTATTTATTTCTAACAATATGAGCCTTTGTTTTTTGATTTGGAGTTCAGGGGTGTTAGTTAGCTAAGCTGGATGTCCCTGTCATGCCAATTAATAAGGCCTCCACTTTCAATACCAAAAAGGTTGTAACTAAAGCAGTTAAAACCAAATAGAATGGCATTAAATTTGTATTAAAAAATTATTTTAAAAGATCAATGACTAATTCTTACAGAAGATCAATGGCATTATATTCCTTGCATATGGGATCCACATAAAACAAGCTGCTATAAGTGAGAACAAAATCACAAACAAATTCAAAATGAAAGCAGTTTCTAAATAACCGCTTAAGTCTAACTGCCTCATCATCATATTCCTCCACTTGCAATCCTATCCTGTAACTTTTGACTTTCTAAAGTTTGGCTTTTGTCAAACGTTTTAATTTTAAGTGATGTTGGTTTCGACTGCTGACAGCTAAAGAAGGTTGTAAGAGAATGAAATTATTTTCTATGGAAAAATAAAACATATTGCAAAAGTTTTTGCTAATGATATGTAGACCCTCCTATGGTTGATCAAGGATCCCTTCATGCATTCGGCTTAACCTCCTAAGAACAAGCCAAGCTTGAGCAAATCAAATCTCTGTTTAAAGCTCATAAGCTAGCCCCATGATCAATTTTTTTAATAATTTTTCACTATTACGCTTACATTAAAGATAAGGAAAATCTGCACCATCCCAGATGAGACTTGAACCTGCTATTTTTTAAAATTTACAAGTTCAATCTTAAAAACTAGACTAAGAAATTAATCACAAACTAATAATCAAGTTCATAAATTAGTTCAATAAAAACTCATAAACTAACTCAATTATTTGTTTTAAATATTAAAAATAACATTTTTAATTTATTATAATGACTAAATGATATTTTACATGCAACTTGAAGTAATTATCATTTCAGGCTTAGATACTTTAAACATTATTTTTAATTATTATGGGTAAAGGTAAGATAGTATTCTAAGTAAACAAACGCAATATCGCTTGATGTACAAAATTCGATTTTATTCTATGCGCAATAAATATCAATTTATTAAATATGCCAAATTTGATAATATTAATTTTGTTTGTGAATATAATAAATGATGTAACTCACAAAAAAAATAGACGGTTTGCTAACAAATAAACA
Organism: Euphorbia schlechtendalii; assembly: GCA_949673415.1. Classification (NCBI taxonomy): domain Eukaryota; kingdom Viridiplantae; phylum Streptophyta; class Magnoliopsida; order Malpighiales; family Euphorbiaceae; genus Euphorbia; species Euphorbia schlechtendalii. The sequence goes on from CATIWQ010104454.1 coordinate 11,437, forward strand.
AAATAAGTTGCTCACTAGCAACTCCTGAATAAACAAGTTGAGCTTAAACGTAAATTTTAAGCTCAAAACTATCCAAACTAGTTAAAAATAACAAACGAGCCACAGCTCAGTTCCACTTGCTTTGATCGTGAAAAATTTAACAAATCAGCCTTAATCATCGCCGGAGCTCAGACTTTGATTCGTTTACAACCCTAAAAACAAAAGATATGCCCAACCCTTTCGCGATTATACCAATGGAAATATGTATTTATTTAATGTTTTCCCTTTCAAAGTTCTCATCAATAGTTTCAACAATAGCAAAATTCAATTATTGACCTTATCTTGCTTACTTGTACTCAAGCTAGGATTCAACAACTGAAAAGTCCTTTAGATATTTGATCATTCGCAGATCAATAATTCATTATTGAAATGTATTTGTTTGAATATGATCGTTTTCTACCACAAACACCACTGAATCGAAGACAAGCAAGGTCACATACCCCCACCACCCAAATAATCTACTTCTCACCATTATTATCAATTGAATTAATGATACAGCATTAATAGTCAAACCAACTATTGGATGACAAATTTCCAAAAAATAAATCTCTTTTTACCCATTACAACTTAATTCTTTTAATAACTCTTAAACAGATGGAACCCCCAATTGTTTAAACACCCCCAACATGAATTTCGTGCGAAAATTATCAAAGTTGATCAGATTTACTTTTGAAGAGCATGTATCAGTAATTGTTGAACATGACATCTATTGAGGGCCCATTTCAACAAAAACTAAAATTCCAGGGTCTAAATCTTATCAAACTGAAACTATCATGTGTGCATGTACTAATAAAAAAGCCGGCAGTTATTAAAAAAAATATCTTATGCCATCACAATGTAAGAAAAATGACAAAACCTTTACATCGAGCCACAACCGCAAGTTCATTAGTGTATCAAATTTATGCAATCAATGGCCTAGCAGCATGAACTGAGTATGAAACTTATGATTCAAGTAAATAGGAAAACTTGATAACAATTTTAAGGTTGACCCTGTGCATATCCTCTAATCCTAATGTCAGGTACGAATCCAGTATGTCTAACTCCATAATCTGCTTTACCTAGAAAAATTTGGTGAGCGTCTTCTGCAATTTCAAATAAGTGAGACAATTTGAATGACAAAATGGTAGACGGGCAATGCGAACGGTGTGCAGACCAAGTAGCACAAATCGTTTTAAAAAGGAAAATAATCAGTGATCTACAATTATTTACACGATGGATTCGGACAATAAAATGGTACAAGATAGAATCTAGCAAATTATTATACTATGCCACATTTTAACGACTTGAAATTTGTTTGACATGCCATATGAAGAGTGTAAAAAGTTAATTACCTCTTGGATCGGATAGAAGCTTCTGATTGGAGCACAGATTCATCAAAATCAAGGACGCTATTGCCATATCCCAACAAATTATACCTTCCCTTCTGGTAAGAATTCTGCCAACAGATGCTGTACTCGTTATTCATGAGAGTAATTTTGTTACTTTAATTGACAAGAAATTGTAAAATTAGGCTAAAAAAGCAATGTTAATTGTTAGCCAAGGAGTTGAACAGAAAAATTAAGAGCTTTCACTTCACTGTCCATTTACCAAGCATTCTGTAAGTAAATATAGTTGGAATGCTATTGTTTTGTTCTTACCGTGATGCTTTGAGATTGATCTGCTTAACACCTTCAAAAACTTGTGTTAACATTCTCATCTAGGTCACTCTAAGAGGATAACGACTTTCTCTGATAAGTTCACAGATTCAGATGCCACAGCAGAAGCAAATATAGAAACCATATTCATCATTCACAGAAAAGTAAAGATAAAAGAATAAAATGTACCAGGTCTTCCTAAGAAGTGAACAAGAACACATAGAAATGATTTTTATGGTTCTTAACTCAATCAAAATCTTTAACTAGTCAAATGACTAGCATTTCCTAATTAGTCAGCATGATAATCTAAGCACATTCCAAGCACAAGGGTTCATGATGGTCATGTTGAAGTCAAGTGCAGCTAATTAAAACAACAAAACTTCAATAAGGAAACAGTATTATGAATTAACCTCAGAATGGAGACTTTTCTTCGCTATCATAATCATGTCATCTACTTCTTTCTGATGATTCTCATCCTTCTGATACATCATATGGGCCCACTCGATCTTCTGTTCAATCAAGGAAAGCATGTTTTCTGAAGTTGCTTGCCTGTAATGTGTGAACACATGAACATTACATTACTTTAATTCACAATGAGCGATCGAAGAGCTTTATTCTAAATGATAAATGGCTAGCTTTCCCTTTGTATATTGGTCCATATAACCATACAGGATTATGAGCTTCAAATGAAAAATTAAGCAATACAATATTCAAATTTTGCAGGAGCATAGTAATATAGATAATATATGGAACTCTATGGAAAACGCATGAAACTACTATGCCAAAGAAGCTTTTATAAAGTCATAAAACCACAACAACACATGCTCGAGGTCCAAAAAGATAGAAGCCACACTTGTTTGGTTTTAAAAAAGGCCAAATACATCAATCAACACTTAACTTGACAACAAAAGCCGGATATCACCCTGAACTTTCAAAAGTTCCAATACAACTCCCTGAACTTGGCAAAAATGCAAGTCCCCCCCTAAATGCCACGTGTCAAAAACTGGTTTGAGAGAGAAAATAAAAAAATGACATATTTGAAAAGTCAAACCAATCAAACTTTGACACATGGCATTGAGGGGGCTAAGTGGTTCGCTTTTGCCAAGTTAAGGGGGTATCTATTTCTTTTGCAAGTTGGGGGTGACCTTCGGCTTTTGTTGCCTATTTAAGTGGGTAATGATGCATTTAACCTGAAACAAATCTGGAACAGAAATATTATGAAATTGGCATAGTAGTCGAGAGCCCAAAGCGCACTCAAAGCGCTAGGATCTCGCTTTTATACAAAGCGTAAAAAAAACACTCGCTTTGGAATAAAGCACTATTATAAATTCATCCAAATTTATATAGGTTAAGAAAATTTATAAAATATAGCTACTTAAATCTAATGAATATTAAAAATATCGCATGTCAATATAGTCCACAACTAAAAAGCAAGTCCTTAAAATCCAAGTCATTAAAATCTAATCCTGTGCGTTTTTTCTCAAAGCGCACACTTTTCTGCTAAAAGGATGCTTTTTGCACCCCAACGCTCTGTGTTCAACTGAACCGAACAGGGTACACTTCGCTACGCTTTTGACAACTATGGAAATTGGAATCAAAATCGTTTTTTATTTTTTTCAGTCAAATGGAATTCTGTTAAAAATTAATTCTTTTTGAACTGAAAATAGCATGAAACTTTCAAATTTAAAATTTACTACGTATATAAAATGCATCATATTATCTTACATAGTTATACAATTTCTCATTTCATAAAAAGTAGCTTTTATTGAAGATTTACAGATTTTTCATTGTGTTTTTCTTCTGAAATTAAGATTCTCTTTGCTAGGGCACGATTCCGTAGTAAATACATTAATACAAAATACAAATGTCAGAAACAAAGTTTATTCAAAAAAATTAAGAAAAAACCTAACATGTGAGGAAGAAAGAGAGAGAGTGGAGATAAAAACTAAGAAAGATTTAGTTTTACTAGGGAATCATATTTGAATCCTCCTGGTAGGGAGAGGATTGGTTCCCACATTATAGATAACGTGTGAGGATTGCTTCCCACATTATGAGAATCAACCATTCACATTTTGGTCCCCTAGTATAAAATAAAATGACCACACCAAACATCCCCTAATAGTCTTAAGTGAAAAGTACAAGAAGCAAAGAATTATAAAGCTCAACCTGTGAGGACCACATCATAGCATAAATGCACTTGCTAATGAAAATTTGCAAAGTTCTGAACATTTCAGAACACAAAAATATGTGAGCCTACGATGAAAACTAAAACCACCCAAGTGGATGGTATCAACTAACCAACTAAGTGATTGAAATCACATTCATGTACAATTTAAAAAAAACCACAACAGAATCAGGAAGCTAGTTTTACACATTGAAACAAAGTATATGCTGAGGTATTAAAACATGGGATAGAAATGGAGTATGGACTAAAAATTTATTAAATTTATGAACTTTAGCATACCACTTTTCAAGAGTATCTATCATAATCCCAAGCTTCCCTTGCACTAGATCCCTGCCCGCTGCAAATTGGACCTATATGCAAAATAACATAATAACAATAATAAAAGAAATTAGCCAACAATAATATTATAAATCATGAAATAAAATCAAATGGATATTTTCATGTGGTATGATACACCTCAAAATATCTTCGTACTTGATTCAACTTTCCTTTCACTATTGCCTGTAAAACAACAATCATGCAATTATCCCCATTAGTAACTTAAAGGCAGAAGTATTCATGGTCCACACCAGATTTTCAACGACAAGGGGAGCATACCTTGTATATACACTCATTGATAAGGAAATCTTCAAGTTCACGCACATTAAAAAGCTCGAGCTCCTTCAGTAGCTCATCATAAGAGAGAACCTAGAGGAGGGTTCAACAAAGAATAGAATATAATCAAAATTTGAAGCAGAAGAATTTCATATCTCATATGATTCAAACATAAGATAAGAGAAACAAATTTTATGGAAACATCGACATATTCAGAAGTGATAGGCACAGGTCTCTCCAACGGAAAAGAAATTAAGAAGAAAATAATTATCCCTAAAATGAAACTACAACCTTATTTGTCTCAGCAAGAGTGAGCACAGTAAGCTGTTTTAACTTGAGGACCTGCTCAGGCAGCAGCCGAGGCAGATTGGTGGCATTACCTAGTAGATTCAACCGTTAAGAACAATTTAATAAACCAAACAAATAAAATCTACCAGCACCAACAGGCCAAGATGGAGATAAGAACAAAATTAGAAGGATATCGATGAAATAAAACTACATCTGACGATGCAGACTTCAGTCTTAAATTCATAATATAGAGCATAGATTGTAAAATCATATAATCTTAAAAGCCAGAGAGAAAAAAACTGAAATACTTTTGTAATCGAGCCAGGTTCCATACGCAAAGAGGCGAAGCAGAGCGAGATACGCAGCATGATCAGTCCCTTCAAGCTGCATTAGTTTTACTCAATAAAAACAGCAATAGAATTGAATTTGAAAAGAGTGAAAATAAGAATAAGTGAGAAACCTGGAGAAGATTGGGAAGGGAGAGAATCTCAGAGAAAGAGAAGAGGGAAGGGTGAGAAGTAGCTTGAAGAATGAGGGAAGCGAGGGAGGAGGCAGTGAGAGTGGACGCTTGCTGAACAAAATCTTGAATCAGTAGGGATTGATTATGCTCTTTCTCCATTGATGATGATGAGATTTGTTTCTCCAAATTTACAGATACAAAGAATTAGGTTAGCTTTTTGTTTCTATTGTTTTGGAAGTGTGAGGAATCTCAAACCTCACCGGCAGTTGATTGCATCAATTTATGAATTTAAGCAGTGATGTTTATAAACCAAATCGAAATAACCGGTACACCTTGGTTTGCTCGATTATAAATTTTTCATGTACGGTATTACATTTTAATCTCAAATACAAAATTAATTTCAAAAACGTAGTATATTAGTAATATTATTTTATCGTTATTTGTTGTTGTTTACTTGTAATTTGAAATTTTATATATGTTAGCTACATGAATATTCATACACGTATATTTTATGAATTATAATGACATTTTGGTAATTTCAATTTAGATTATATTTAAATTTTAGTTCTGTTCAAATTATTAAAAAATTTAAGTTCTTATATATTAATTCACCTGTATAGTTAAATTTGTTAGTAATATTTTATTTAATTACACTTTATATATTATAAAAATATAAAATACTTTTTCGGTATAAAACTAGAGTAATCAAACTAAACATGAAATTGAGAAACGTCACGTTTAAAAAAATTGGGGAGAGATGAATATTGAAACTATAAAAATGTACTAGGTTGTCTACAATCCACAATCAATTAAAATATATTTAAATTTTACCTAAATTTTGAATCAGTGATTCTTATTTAATTTTTAAAGGCCGATTCTCACAAAAAGAGAGGTCAGATGCAGACAATGTAAATACACGATTACGGGCTCGTTCAGTCAAATCTCACATCTTTTAGGCATATGATTGGAGATAAACTTACTACAGAAAGAATGTGCCAAAAATTAAAGCTGAACAAGGATACTAATGGTCTAGGTTGCTTCGTGGAAGAGAAAATCAATACTTTGGCAAAATATTGGAAGAGGCTGTGAATGCTCCTTTTCAGCTCTATCAAAATTTTACTCAAAGGCTCTGAATTTGTTGATGCATCCGTTAATATGCAATATACACGTGAATGCTAACTACAAAGATTTCAGCTACAAAATGTGAACTAGATGTTTGCTAAATAAATATAAGATTTCTGATTTTAAATTATCAAAATTGTTGCGTGTTACCAGAATAGGGTTACGATAATAACCAAAGGCTTCTGGAGTTGCAGCTACACTGGATCTCTACAATTTTTTTTGTTATTTCTTTAGAAATTTTCGCTACAGACAGAATGTGTGAGGTTGAAGATGAAGTTTCAATTGAAATGTTCCGCAAGTGTTGGAACTATAAATGCTATGCGCCTTTTCAGCACGTTCATAGCTCATTTTTTTACAATAAGAAAATATGGAGAAACAGTCCAAGGATAAGGAAAACTATTGTCTGCTAACAACATACCACATAAATAACGGCTAGATAAACTAAAGGAAAGCCGTTTAGAAAGATGTTGGATCGACTAAAAACTGGCAACCTTAAGATGCATCCTCAGCTTTCTTGGAAAGGGATATTACATTGAAGTTGAGAGAGTCGGCGTTTTTCTCAATCATTTCCCGTATGACCTTCACTGCATCTTGTTATGTAAAACATGAATATCACCAAATTGATCGGACTCGAAGGCTGAACATATTCAAATCATAAAACATGTGATAGATTAAAATTTTTACTGTCAATAGATTGAGTCATAGTTCTGCAGAAGCGGCAAATATCGCTTCAAATTGATAAAATTTTGATTATCTTGCTACAATCTTCAATTTTCTTATCCCCTTTGTAGCCACACATAATGTGGAGAAAGAAAAAAAAATTTTGCCGATGAGTCGCAGATATATATTTACCTGTAATAAGGTTAATGGTGAGGATGCACCATGCAATATGGGTCCTGACTTCCTTCCATCAAGCTCAAAGAGCTCCCCTACACAGATTATAGTTAAATATTAACAAAATTCATAAGGTATTGTAGCTTCATTTTCTTTCAAAACTTGAACTGAAAGGGATTAAATCAAGTATCAGAAAGATTTACCATCAACACATGTGAAGCAGATGAAATGAGTGTCCACATTATCTGTAGCCTGCATAGACATGTATTGACAATAAATTAAGATTTTAAGTTTTAACTAACACAACAAAGGCGTCAACTGTTCCCTCCATCTTTTTTTATTGTCCATTCAACCGAATGATCAAAACCAATAAAACTATTCATTATACTTTTAAAATGACTAATTTATCCTTCACGTACTTGTATTAAAATCCATGGGAAGGTTTGCTCTTGAGGCATATATTTTACTATGAAATTAGACTTCGAAAGGTAGAATCAACTCATAAATGTCCCACATGATTCACTTAATTTAAATTAAGCGAAAAACTGAAGAAATAAATTTATAAGACACACCTCTATTTCACCACCTGTAGCTGCTACAGAATGAGCAACTTCCATTTCTCTGTCGTTTTCAAGAAATCCAGCTCGCTGCACAAAATTAATATAAGAGATAGATGAAGAAACAATATTAAGTGACCATCAAAGCTAAAAGGCCAAATACATCAACCCCCTTCCCCTTAACTAGGCAACAAAAGCCGGATGCCACCCTGAATTTTCAAAAATTCCAATTAACCCCTAAACTTGGCAAAATTGCACCAGTTTACACCCCTCAATGCCACACGTCAACTTCTAGTTAGAGAGTGAAGAATCAAAAAATTGCATTTTTAAAAAGTCAAACCAACCAGATTTTGACGTGGTGTTGAGGGGGCTAAGTGGTTCGGTTTTGTCAAGTTGACCTTTTGCAAGTTGGGGGTGGAATCCGGATTTTATTGCCAAGTTAGGTGGGGTAATGATGCATTTTGCCAAAACTTAAAATCTCTATATGGTAAAGGCTTGGAATGAGGAATGCCAAAGGATCATAAACAAAAGAAACATAAGCAAAACCTGCGGTGGATCCATCTTTGCAGTGGATTTGAAAAACCTATCCAAGAATAACCCCTCAACTGCAAAATAATAATTTCAGTACCGAAAAGATAAGTCATGGTTACTTGACAGAGATTTTAAATTAGTATACGTATTTGAGATGTATGCATGAAGCCACAGCTGCAAGCTTTTTCCATCTACCTATTCGGCTGTCCCATTTAAAACAAGAAATTTCATTTGTTGGGCTCACCTAACAGGAAGATGCTAAGAATAAATTTCATAGTATCATCATCATCATCATCATCATTATTATTGTCAATGGCATATAGATGTTTTATGGTTCAACCAAAGCAAAAGAAAGCATCGGTTTTCCCCAAAATTTAAAAATTTAGATTATGATAAATCATTATGCACTATGAATAACTCAACCTAACCACATTACACTGAGATGCAAGTAAAACAGATGCACTAGTGACTTGATAGGCATTTATATAATTCTAATGCTGCTATATCACAAATATTTCTTTTTGCTTACATTTAACCCAATTAGGTTGATGACTGATGAATAAAGGAATACCACAAAAACTTACCAAGTTTGATATTAGAAGTGATGTTTCCAACAGCATGAAGAAGCCCTATAGTTCCACAGGCATTGCCAATAGTTTGTTTAATGAAATAAACTTTAACACTGCGGTCCTGTAGCCAGAAACACATTATGTAGCATGAGCATTATCATTATAAAACCTATTATAGTGCATTTGAGAATATGTATATGATATTACAAACTGCAAAAGAAGTCTGGCACACAGAGGATAGAATATAGATACATGGTATCTCAGACCAGTTTTCAAAGAGTATTTTTTTATCTCAATATTCCATGGAAGTTTACAAGATTTTTATTCTTCAGTCCTAAGTCCTAACTGTCATTTCATTAATGAAGTACCTGTTTCACACCTTCCTACTGCAATAATCTTTCTTCTTCACTCTGAAAAGACAATCAAATATTCAGTAAATAGGAAAATAGTAACATTTCATTGACAATCTTCTAAGATAAACCACAAACAAGCTGAGTGCAAAATCAAAATCAAGCTGAGTGCAGCATCTTAATTTCCAATATAAAAAGGAACAAGCACATCAAATTAGAGGTTTAAGCAAAATTTCAGGCTCTTGGATCAAAGTATTTAAAGCCAATAAATAAGCTACACACAGCAAAAATGTAAGCATTAGGCATGTGAGAAAACACAAAGTTTCACATCAAATTGTAGCAAACAATAAAAGGAAAAGGAAAAAACGAAGTGAGTACCGTATGTTCATGGACCACAAAAAGAAATATTAATCCATAAAACAAAGCTTTGCAGTTAGGGGATAAAGAAACAGAACAGCAAGTACAGGCTGTGGAACCATTGCTAAGAGTTCCTCATCCAAGCCATAAACATCACAACATTCAGCTTCACTCTCTGGTAGACCCAGGCCCCAAAGGAACTGCACAATAAAACTCATCAATAAATAGTACGTTTGAATGATTCAAAAGTAACTAAAAACACATTAGTTCAATGAAAACAGCAAATGGTAACACAATTAATTTAATTAAGACGCACCAAAAAAATATCAACATCAAAAGGCTCATTAAATAATATTTCAAGTAGCAAAACAGATAATAATGGAGTGATAAAAAAGCCAAATTAGAAATTGATACAAGGTTGAAGATCTATTTTCCGGTATCAAAAAGAGCAAATAAGTTTATAACAATATCGAGAGAAATAAAAATAGGACAAACGATTCAATGAAGTGCTTAATCAACGAACTAGATCGCGAAAAAAAGATCAATTAAATGAAAAAAAAAAAAATTCTTTGAGATACGGAACCTGGTTCATAACATCTGGATTAGCTTCAAGAGGAAGCCAGCGCTTAGCAGAGGGACTTTCATCGATAGTAGCCATCTTGATTTGAACTCAATTGCCAGAAATTAAAATCCTAAACCCAACGAAGATACTCAAAAGGAAGATGAAAGGGGAAAGGGGGCTTCTCGTTTCATATAAAAAGGTTTTGGCTGGGTTTTAAACTCGACTATGATTCCAAACGCTGCAACTAAACACTGTCATGTCTGTACCAACGTTCATTTCAGATTATAATTTATCAACCGCAAAATGAGAATAAAATAGGAAGTAAAGCTTGGTTCAAAGTCATTTTTAAAAAGAGGCATCTATATTAAAGGTTACAAAAATGGTGTTTGATTTTTTGAACGGTTAAAACAGTGATTTTTGTTTAAATCGTCTGTTTGTTGACGTGTTAAGGAGTAAAATATGAAAGTCATAGTTTCTTTATACATGTATACTAAGATTAAATTTTAGGTTGAGAAGAATGAAAAATGCAGCTTAATTGTCAAAATTAAAGACTCAGAACTTTTGAAAATGCATATTGAACTTCAATCCATAATCAAAATCAATTTTAACACTTTGTTGGACAAATTTTACTTTGTTTACATTCAAATTAACTAAACAAAGAAAAACTGATTTTGATTTTCCCCAAATTGAATTTCTAACAATGAGCCCTAACACGGATCACAACAATATTGACTTTGCATCTGCCTCTATTCAGACACTCATACAATGCCTTCGCCACTAGAATATCCGCTTCCTTTTTGCTCCCATGTCTCAATTCTACATTATGGTATGTGGAAAACTCAGACGATAAAAAAAACAGAATCAGTGAAGTAGGAACAAGAAGAAAATAAATTGAGGAAGAAACATAACTGAATTGAGAGGAGAGAAGAGGAGGCTTAGAGAGAGAAGTAGCAGTTTTCACATATCAATTATCATATCAGAGGAGGCCATTTTTCTACTTCAAAAGGCTGCCAGTGAAGCTGTCGGGATGAGAATCGGAGGGAGAAGAGGATCAAATTTATGAGGTTTTGCCAAACTTATGACTTGGAACTTATAATTTAAAAGTGTTTTTCAAACTTTCAAAGAGTTTTAGAATAAATGTTTCTGTAAAATGATTTTTAAATCATTAAAAATGTTTCTCAAAACTGAATTCTGAGTCACTTAGATCATCTCCAACCCCACTTCGAGGTTAGACAAAATATGAAATGCCAATGCATTTCAAATTCACCTTCAAAATATATACTTGTTACAGTGCAATTTCACTTTTAAAGTTGAAGTTGCACTGTACCAACTCTAAAAATTAAAATAATATATTGTTTTATTTTTTCTTTTCTTTTATTTAAGTGATTGTTGTTCTTTTCTTTTTTTTTTGTAAGTTTAAGTTGTATATGTATTTATTTGTATGTAATAACTGTAGTACATATTTGTAATATTGTTTTTTTTATAATTTTGATTAATGTAAAATTGTGGTGTTGTGGATTATGTAATAAAAATAAATTATGAGTAATAACATAAAATAATTTGTTTACTCATTAAACCATGACATAAATTTTATTAATTAATCAAAAATAATTTATTGAAATTGTCTATAAATTTGATGGTAAAGTTAAGGGAATATATTAATAATAAATAATTAGGTAGAATGGAATAAAATAATAATATTATGTTTTGAAGTGAAAATTTGAAGTGAAGGGTTGGAGAATAAACACTGTAGCAACTTCAAATTATAGAGTTTGAAATGAAAATAGGAGGTGCAGGGTTGGAGATGCCCTTATAAGATGTTGAATCTTGAAAAAACTAAAAAGGGCATACTTTTAAAAAGGGTATTGAGTGCTGAATATAATGTAGGGACAATATTGTAATTTGTTTGGTCAAAAAGTAGATTTGAAAAAAAGTCACTTTCTAGATATAATAGATACTTCTTATTTTTTACTTAAAAGTAACTTTTCTAAGTTGAAAAAAGTTTAGAGAAACACTAAACTAAGTGACTTTTAATTTAAAATTCTACTTTTAAGCAGATTAGACTAACTTTTAAGTTTAGAATAACACCCCTTAGAGTTTACTAGTTTATTTTAGGGTTTAGTTAGAGGAAGAAGATGAAGTAATTTGTGTTTTTTCAAAAATGTCCCTCGCCAAGTTAGTAAATTTGACGGTGTCAAGAAAATTTCGTTATTTTGCTAACGGTTTGAAACCTCAAACCACTTTTGCGACCCATAATGTCGCATGCCTCTTTTGAACATGACTTAAACCACGTGATACTTTTTTGAAGTTTATCCAATAAGTAATGCCAAATATTTTTTTTAAAGAAAAGGAGTGTCATATTAAGATTGAAAGAGTTGGACAACACGACAAGGTGGAATGAACATCCAAACCCCTAGTTACGTCATCAAAGTGAACTTGTCGGCAATAGTATATGCCATACCATTAGCATTTTTAGAAATCAAATTAAAAACACATGACGTAAAAGATTGAAACAAAACTCGACACTCTAAAAATATCGAAGCAAAGTAAGAAAAACCTGGATCATAATTCACCAACGCTACGAACAAGACTAAGTTGTCCATCTTAATGATTATTTGTAAATAACCAAGACCCTTTAACCACGATAAGACTTTATGAACCGAAAAAGCTTCAGCTTCAACAATCGAGATATCAGGAGATAGTACTCTAGCCTTTGCACAAATAAAGCTCTCGCCTACATTCCTAACCACAAGCCCATAACATGTCAACTCTCCATCATTAAAGATAGCTGCATCAGAATTACATTCAAGATACGGGACATGAGGAGGCTCCCAAATGCTAACACTATTATCGGATATTTGAACTCCGACAAGAACGTTGTTCTTGAGATGAAATTGATTGTGTATTTGACGCCCTTGAGAAGCACTTTGCTGCTGATTTATAATGCCTTCGAGCTGTATATATATGATGGGAAAAATTGCTATATAATATCACATATTCAGTTGCTGCTGAAGCCACCACACAATTTTCCTTAGTTGTTTTGTTCACAAAAATTGTAACGGTACATAACAAATATCCAATATCGAATGACTAGTTGTATCAGTTGACTACAAAACAGTTTGAGATCGCTTTCACAAACTATCTTTTTAGAAAAGTTTCATTTTGAAGCTTATCCACACTAATGTCCTGAAAATATTTGGAAATTAATTGCAAACAATATCTATCAATTATTACCGAGATTCAAAATATTTTATTTATTACCAAAATATATTGTTCTATTAAAAATTTGTAAATAAAACTATTCGTGATAACAGTTCTGATGTGGTGATACTCTCTCTCTCATATGAGTAATAATTATGTTTCATATTACTAATAGTTACACTGGTCCAAAATTATTGTTATTTACTTTTCCTCTAATAAATAATTATTCTTATTTATGTAAGCAATGAAATAATTAGGGATGAAAATGGAGCTCATGGTCGGGTAATACATTCCCCATCTCCATATTCATTAAGATTTTGGGGATAAAATATTCTCCATATTCATATCCATTAAGGATTCGGGGATAATTTTTCCTCCATTTCCTTATCGGAGATTCTCCATCGGGTATTCTCCATTTCCCGATTAAAATAAATAATATGTAAATATTTTTAAAATTTCATACAATAAGACTTTGAATCATTACTTAAAATATTATTTGATCAAATTGTTCCAATGTTTAATGTTAAATAAATTTGAAGTCTTAATGTATAATTTGAAAAGTTTATCACATTACATAATAAATCCTAAGAAAATAAATATCAAACTTGAGATGCAATGTTCAACATTCAAAATAAGAGTATAGATAAAAACATTTATACTAATATGTTTCATACAATAAAAACTTTGAATCATTGCTTAAAAATATTATTTGATCAAATTGTTTCAATGTTTAATGCTAAATAAATTTAAAGTCTTAATATATAATTTAAAAAGTCCATCACATTACATAATAAAAATACTAAGAAAATAAATATCAAATTTAAGATGCAATATTCAACATTCAAAATAAGAGTATAGAGAGAAATATCAAAATCAACAATTCAATTCCACGTTGTTCTTCGATTTATGTATATAACCTTTAAGGTTGCAAGGTTTGTAAAATTAAAAAAAAGACTTGTAATAAGTCCATATCCATATGTCATATAATATAAACTATAATTTTTATAAAATGTATAAAATATTTGGAGGTTTCTGGAATAATTCGAGAAAAATTTGAGGATTTTTCAATGGAGGTATATCGGTGTCGGGTTCGGGGATTTATCAGATTGGAGAGTGCATTCTCCATCTCTATATCCATTAAGGTTTCGGGTACTAAAAATGCTCCACTCCCTACACGTGGAGAATTTTTATCAGGGATTCTCCATACTTATCGGAGCGGATCTCCATTGGATTCGGAGATTTGAAACCCCATTTTCATCCCTAGAAATATTTATACCTGTTACTACAAAATACTACATAGATAATAACAAATTAGGAAGTGGCTTCAAAGTTCAAATAACTATATCGTTATTCATTTGTTTCTAGTAGATTTAAGCCTTAGCTTACAATACAAAATTATTATTATTATTATTATTACTATTATTACTATTTTAATTAATGGGTATAGTTCAATTAATGCACCTCTCAAAATGGAGGTGCAAAGTTATGGATTTGATATCCACTTTCTTCAAAAATTCATGATTTTAAGTTATTTTTTTACATACCATATTTTATTTAATCACATAATTTTCAAAAGGGTAAACTTCAAAAAACTCTCCTGTGATTTCACTGTTTTGCAAAATAGTCCTTACGGAATATTTTTTTTCAAAATGATGCTTGAGACTTCAAAAATTAGCAGTAAAAAGATTTTTTTCTAGACACCGTTAAAAAAATTGACATGTCAAGGGGTAATATTGAAAATCTAAACTTTAAAATTTTCAGTTAAAATTCAACTTCATCTTCCCCAAATTAATAACTCTGAATCAACCTTTCACTTTCAAATTTCATCTTTCATCAAACAATTTCAACCAAATATAAACCTTCCAATCGATTCACACCTCGTATCTTGTGATTTGAAGAAAGACCCATCTTTCGGTGTTTCTTCCAATGCCTCCCTGAGTTTGTGTTCTTGCAATTTTGAAGAATTGACGAGTCCCTTTTGATATCGGGACTTGATTCTTACCCATCTTTCTTTTCGCTCAGCAGCACAATGAGATATGGGCTTTTAATTGAAAGATGCATCAACCTTTTGACATTAAAATACAAATTCAGAAAGAGCAAAGCCTAGCTCAATCACTCCAGCAAAAGGGAGTTTTTAACCCATCTAATGAGATTTCGATTTTAAACTCTTACTTCTTTAATCGAGAGAAAATAACCCGGATAAAAACTCATGAATTCACTAAAAAGCAAAAGATCACAACTTCAAAATGGGGCAAGACCAGAGTTCCTATGTGTTATTGTGATTTTGAAAATGATTTTGGTAGAAATGGAAAATACTTCTGCGAAGCACAAATTATGCCCCTTAATGCTCAAGCAACACATTCATCAGAAGATTAAAAAAGAGAAATGAATTGAACACCACAAATTAATTAATTAGTTATATTAAGAAAATTTATAATGCGCAGAGGCGGTTCAAATTTGTCAGAATGGTGGCCGGCATTAGTATCAGTGGATCTTAACTTATTTTTGATGGATAAGCACAACTTAGTTTCGATTCCACTACTCCGGTAGTGGAGACGGCCACCGACGAAGGAGAAGGAGTCATCGAAGGGTGGGGGTGTGCCGGTGATGGGAGGGATTGTTGACTGAAAATTAAAGACAGGAATGGCATGTGTCAATGTGTTTTTGAAATTTAAATAATTATAACATGCTTGTGTATTGAATATATACATTACTACTCTTTTGAAAATATGTCTTTTTCAAACTACAATCTTTTTGTGTTTAATATTATCTCATTTTACATCAAATTTTTTAATATAATATATGTTTATGAATAAAAATTAGTCTTATATATCATATTTTAATATGTTATGGATTAAAATTGCTCAAAAAAATTATTTATTGTTATTTTATCTAATGAAATTATACATTGAAAACTACTAAAATATCTTACAAATTATCAAAAATATACATTTTATTATTATAAACCTCATAATACAAACAAAATAAAACTAAATATACTAACAAATACTTGTTATGTTAAGAATTTTGATAGAAATACACATAATTAAAGATGCGGTGAGGTTATAGTGTGAAAATCGCAAAACGTAGGGAGGTTATAATTATTTTTCATAACATAGAGAGATAGTAATGTATTTTATCAAAACATGGAAAGTTTATAATTATTTACCCTTCTTTGAATAAAAGGAGATTGAATAGTTTTTCCCAAAATTACTCCTTGACAAGTCACTTTTTTTAACGATTCAACAAAATATCCGTTTTTTGCTAACGTTTGGAACCTCAAGCATCTTTTTGGGAAAAAAAATTCGCAACTATTTTACAAAACAGTAAAATCACATGGGAGGTTTTGAAGATTACCCTTTTCAAAACCTCTTAATCGATAGATGATCGTATTGTCGTAATTTTGTATTTTCTCTCCATGTAAACCGCATAATCTATCAAGAAACTAAAATAAGGCAATACTTCATAAAGTATATATTAAAAAACAGCATTTTCTTAGTAATGATGATGCACTCAATTACAAGACGGAGAAACAACCTTAAACATAGATTGAAAGGTGAGTTCGGCATTCAACAAAATTCATAGAAAGTTTATTTACTCATTGATTTAAAACGATAAAAAATTACTTTTCACCTTAAATGATTTTTTAACGCCTTGTCTCATCTGTACCATTCCCTAATATCATATTCTGGGTAAGAAAATTTAAGTGAAAATTAAATATAGAACATTTCATCTCTTTAGATGAGGAAATGAATGTTTTCTTCGATACTGCTTTCTAAAAGTCAACATTTGATTTTTCATTTCCAAACTATGAGCGAGTTTGGGATGGTTGTTCCTTGTTATCCCCCTACGTTTCCAAAAAGAATGCGAAATCATGTTTTTTCGGTAAAGAAAATGAAAAACTTGAAACACACCCTAGGATAAAACATAGAAACACAACACAAATCTTCTGTAAAAATACTAAAATCATGTCATTGAGGAACATCATCAAGTTCCACACTAAATCATTAAAATCACAACTCAAAATTTGGAATGATGAACTCTCTGTCCAAGAAAATCAATTAAAAAAAACACAGAAGCAGCAAATAAGTTAATAATTAAAAAGTTGATAAAATTGCAGTTATTCATTGGTTCTTCTCCGTCTGTTCGTTCCGCTTCCTTTCCCAATCGGAACACCAAAAAGCATAACTTCAGAAGCAGTCTCCTCTGCCTCGCTTTCATGGCCCATGAAACGATAACTTTCCAATCCGGCTCGGTGCACATCTATCATGTAATATTTGTTTCTGTCATCCTCCCTTTGATGCTCACATCTGTAGAAAAATACGTAGTCTTTCGGCTTCAAGCAGTTCATCCTGACAAAGTGCTTCCACCCTTTTGTGAACACAAAAGTCTGCGTACTCTTCCAAAACGAGTACCCAAACATCCATGACCTACCATGCTTATCATAAAACGTCAGCTCGATCGAACTCCTCTCGCCCTCCTCTCCATTTCCCAAGTTTGAGCCATCCAGCGACGGGAAGTGCTGCGCTGCGCATTCTCTCGAGATGTGAAATCCCCTGATTTTAGTAACATTGGTTTGCGTCAGCTGCTTCCGGAAAAGCAGTTCATATCTTACCCCTCCATTCCGGTGCGACTGACTCATGACCATGTTGAATCCCATTGCCAAGGATTGGTCCGTGAGGAATTCGGAAAATTTGGTGACGTAAGTTTTGCCTTTAATCATGTTAAGGATCTCCTCCTTGGAGTACTGGCCCTGGAATCGCATCTCTTGATTCGTGTACATTGACATGGGGAAGTTGCGTGAGGCATTACTTCTTTGCAACTTGATAGCGGCTCTATCGTAAGCCCTTGCCGCCTCATCTTCCACATCGAACGTTCCGAGCCAGTGCCCCTTGTCATTGAAAGAAATCCACGCACCCCACTTGCCGCTTCTTTGCTGTGTCACTCCTCTGAATTTCGAGGATGACTGGCTGCCGCTGGTGCGAGCCGTGGTTGAGCTAGTAGCGATCGCCAAGTTAAGACTCATTGCCTTCTCAATTTTCTAGTACGATATTCCTGAAGATACTAGGGGAAAAAGGGTAGGAAATTGGAGCACAGAAACTACACTGACTTATGATTCATTTGTAAAAGGGATGAAAACAGTTGAACTTTATACTGAATTTACAGAAAACTCAAAGGATCAGTTATGGTAAATATGAGCTGTAATTATGTATAAAATGGCAGTTACAGACTCTAGCTGGGCCGCCATCATTTTTGGAAGGTGCTAAGGGATTCATACTGCTATACAGTAAAACAGGATGAACACAACCACACGAAAAGAACACGTACATGCATTTGCACAAGAGCAAGTCCACCTCGGATTTGGTCTACATTCATAGCCTGACATGGCAAGTCCTCAAACTAACCATACCTTGTGATTAAATTATGCAATTATGACAGTTTGCACTTGCTGTTTTGCAGAAAAGATGAAAAGGCTAAAATATAAGATGAGTACTTACAAATTAACACTAGTTAACTCTTTTTTCTTCTTACGCCGTCCACGAAGGTTAATGCTCTCTGAGTCTCTGCGAAAAATATGCAAAAAATGATGAATAAAATAGCCAAGGAATTGATTCTAGCATTATGATATATTTGTCACGACCATCTTCTGAACTCAACTATCAAATATTGTTACAAATTTTAGTTACTGCATATGCTTGTAATTATGTTTTAGTTCAACTACAATGAAGTGTTCTATTTTTCCTTCTAAAACAAATTAAATTACTTTCTTATTAATATGGAAGTAGAAAACTATAGTTTCAACTGAATTCCTCTTTTGACTGTATGGTCATACTAACGAACTTCGAATGAATAGATAAGTATAGCTAAATGAACAATATTTCAAATTACGAAAATACATTTTGAAATGTGAAACAAAATACTCAATTCATTATTAAGAAAATTAAATTTATAGACACGCCACGGTAACCAAAAGTAGCAAGCTCATTACGACAACCAAAGAAAATTTTTACAACTGACAAGAAGTTGCATTACTTAGAAATTCCTGTGAAGGAAATCTAAATGCTCTCATAAAATACACGGAAAAATATTTTATGTATCAGAAACTCGCATATCATTCAAAATATAGAGTCCGTTGAATGCACACAGAATCTGTAATCTATATTCAATTAATTACTGAATAGGCATGTATCTTGGACTCTCAATTATTACAAAGTAGGGGCTTATTTTTGCATTCAATGAGGTGTACAAATTCATGTAAAACTAAGAGTTCTTTCTTTAAAGACTAATAGTAGTTTTTCCTTATCGTTTTTTTCTTTTTTATGAGATTTAGTAAGCTATATGTATTTAATCGGCTAAAGCTCTGAAACATCAAGATGCTTCAATATTTCATATTATTTTTAGTTAAATAGGAATTGCAAGGAATTTATTGTTTCAGTGAACAAAGAAAAATCTTATTATCATTTTCTGCAACTTTGTGGACGATCTTCAGTAAACCATTGAAGAATATCCCATCAACTTGATCAGGATTTAAAAAAGATAGATGGTAATCCAACAGATAAATATTGAATTACTTCACACATGAAAGATGATATTGAACTACTTATCTTATGAAAGATGAAAGATGATGGATGGGATTGATGTTCTGCTTAATATCATAGAATTCCCTGTATATAATGGTTTCCACTTTTCGGAAAATGCTGCTAAGCCTTCGAAACGATCTGTCCATAACATTCTTCTTCTAGTTCCGAACTTGATGCCAATCCATCTGTATTCCTTGTTAATTGCTCTTTTGTCCATTCTTATTGCTATTGGACTCTGCCAAGACAATGGTATAAAGACAAATTAAGTGCAAAATTTGTTCACTGCAAAGTGAAACATGACTTTCAGGTAGCATATATATTTACTAGTTCATATGAATATGATTATATGGCATAGTAGTAGGAGCAAGAGGCTCGACTGCCAGCTAGGTACAAGGCGCAAAAGAAACTCACGTCGAACAAAAATACACACTAACATAGTTTCACCTCTAATGTAAAAGGTATGAATATTCATCAAATATAACTCTTCAAAGCTAAAAGCAATACACATATTGCAAGTAATAACAATCAATATCAAGAAACAAGTCGTTAAGAAACCAAAACTTAAAACAATAACAGTTAATATTTTACTAAAACATTCACAACACATAACACTCCACAAGTTTTACTAATATTTATATGTTGCTAATCAATTAGGATAACTTTTATTTAAGGGAATTGGATTGGGGACATTGATATGTTGCTAATTTCTCTTTTTTCCATATCTAAGTAATTATTTCTATTTTGAATAAATTCGTTGTATTTAATGGAAAAACTAGAATAAAATAGAAGAGAAAGAATTAAGCTTCAATAACAATATTGTATCTCGGATCAGTTTACAAGGTGTTTCTGTATCTCATTATTGATTATTCTACGAATGTTTTCAAGATTAAATTCTTTGGTCCTCACTGTCATTTCACTTACCTGTTTACATTTTCCTGCCGCAATATTTCTTCTTCACTCTGAGAGACTATTGAAATAATCAGTAAATCGGCAAATGGTTTCATTGACTCTCTTCTAACATAGATCACAAGCAACCCTGAGTGCAGCATCTTAATCAAATACGAACTTTAAATTTCTAAAACAAAGAGGAACAAGCATATATTAGAGGTTAAGAAAATTTTAGGCTATAGGATCAAAATATCTAGAGCCAATAAATACGTTAAACTAAAAAAAAGAAACTTTATAAAAATATCAGTATTACATGCAGCGAGAACATTAAAGAAAGTTTCACGTATGGATATAGCAGCCAACAAAGGGTAAAAGAAAAAAAAGAACCGAGTAAATCACCACACCTCAAAAAGAAACATTTTAAATAAAACAAACCTTAGCAGTAAGGGGATCCAGAAACAGAACAGAAAGTACAGGCTGTGGAACCATTGCTAAGAGTTCCTCATCCAAGCCATAAACATCCTGACACTCATCTTTACTATCTGGAAGACCCAATGAAATTCATCAATAAATAGTACAAGTACTTTAATAGTGTAAAAGTAAAAACACATTAGATACAGTGAAAATAGCAAATAGATAAATAACTGAGAAAAAAAATCTTTTTAATGATTTATTTAATTGGAAAGAAAAACCAAATATACTATCTAGCATCGTCTACATCAAGGGCTCATTGATTAATTTGGATGTACTAGTAATGTCTCAAATTTTCCAAGCAGCCAAACACGTCACAAAGAAAAAAAATAGCAAACTATAAAAAGACAATTAAGTAAATAGCAGTTCCGATAGATATCAAATAGGATAAATAATAAGTTTTAAATCAAAGAATTAGGTCCCATAAAAAATCAATCAATCACAAGAATGACAAAAAGAAAAAAATCTTAAAAAATGGAACAATATTTTCATGCAGCTATTTCTAAATATGGACAATCTATTTTCACTCAAATTACTTACAAATTCGTGTTCTACAAATTAATTGGTAAATTACTAGTTTTTCTTCATTTTTATTAATTGGCCAACTTAATTCCTCTCTTGAGTTTACTATCATAACACAGTGAATGAAAAAATAAGTAATACCAAATGAACAATATTTCAAACTACGAAAATGCATTTTGAAATATGCAACAAAATACTCTATTCCTCATCTAGAAAATTAAATTTGCATACGTGCAACAGTAACGAAAAGTAGTAAAATCATTACAACAATAGAAGATCCTTTTTACAACTGACGAGAACTGGCATTACTTTGAAATTATTGTGAAGGAAACCCAAATGCTAAAGTTTATAAAATGCACAAAATATTTTAAGTAATTCCGAATTCGCATATCTTTCAATATATAAAATCCGTTAAATGGAGGCAGAATCTGTAATCCATCCTGATTAATTACAGAATCTGAACCAAGCCTTAATCTCACGCTAGGTGGGATGTATCTTCAGAATTCATTACTTTGCCTTATTGTGCATAAAGAAGGTAAAAATGCAAATGAGTATCAGATCATTCTCTTGCCTTTCTATAATTGCAAAGAAGACAGACAAAAATTCTTCTAAATTTGTTTTTCAAAGCTATCTCAACTTCAGATAGACAAACAGTGACTTTATTCAATTCAAGAAGTTGGTTAAAATTACTAGCATCGGAAACAGAACAAAATGATAAACAAGGAAAGAATGTCAGATATTGGATAAATGATTAAAATCTGAACATCTATGAAAAGGATAACCAAAAATGCAGATTGTTCTTTTAAGTAAACACCCTATACCTAAAGCAGGATTTAGCATTGCTACGTCTATATACGAAAAATGAACTTCATTCTATCATGCTCCTAATTTTGATTTGTTGAAACAATATATGCAGGGTTTTTTTTTTCTCATAAATTCATGCGAGAAATTTAACAGATGAAGCTATTACCTATGTTTTTCCACCCCTATTCTATAGCACCTTGATAATCATAGAAAAAAAATTAATAAGAAGCAATAATACATTAGAAAAACACAAGTCATTTTGGTCCTTTTAGCACTCGAGGACAATTATGTTTTAAACCACATGATATAATTTTGTTGAGAAAAGAAATTTTTGTTCCTCGCAATTAAAATGTTAATAAAAAACTACTTATGTAATTTCTTTGGTATCATTTTTATCTATATGTTAGTCATTTGATTTTTTAGAGAAATCTGCTAGTGTCAATTTTCCAGGCTATTAGCTACCCAAATTTGGGCAGATGTAGGAGTTGCTAACCTACATTGCAAAGAGGTCAACTCATTATGACGCATAAAAAAAGTTCAAATTTGGGATGTTTTAGCTGAAATAAGTTGATGGAATAACAAAAATTTGGCTAAATAATGTAAAGTTTATGCAGAAACAGTAAATTATAATTCAATTTTCAAAGTAGGGCTGATTACCTGCACACATTTCTATAATTCAAAATGTGACCGATGTCTTACCCTAGTGGGTAATACTGAACATGTGACCTCTAGAAGTCCCAGGTTCGAGTAACATCCAGGGTGGGGTGGGTTTACTTTCTATTTAACATAAGCGCATTTGCACAAATGTTTATTTTATTAAAAATTCTATACCTAAAAAATGGTTCTTAATAGATAGATAGTAGTTTTTACCCTTTTTGTTTTTTATGAAATTTAATAAGATAAACATTTTTCATATCAGCAAAAGCTCCAAAACATCAAGATGCTTCAGTCCTTTCATATTATTTTGAGGTAAACAGAAAAAGCAAGGAATTTATTGTTTCAGTAAACATAGAAGTCCATCAACTTGATTAAAATTTTAAAAAAGATAAAAGCAAATCTAACAGATAAATACTGAATTACTTCAAACATGAAAGATAAATATTGAACTACTTATAAAATGAAAGCACATTAGATAACAGGATTGATTTCCTGCTAAGCATCATAGAATTCCATGTACCTTGTCTGCTCTGTTGCAACCTCATGAACAATTGCTTGTTAGCACCATCTTTATCCATTGGTTTCGGCTTTTCAGAAAATGATGCTAAGCCTTCCAAGCGATCTCTTGTGTTCAAGGTCTGTCCATAACATTCTTCTACTAGCTCCAAACCTGATGCCAAATCCATCTATATTCCCTGGATAATTGTTTTTTTTTTTTTGCCATTCTAATTGCCATTGGACCCTGCCAAGACCACAATATGAGGATAAGTAAGTGAAAATATGTTTATTCCAAAGTGACTATGACTTTCAGGTAGCTTTAGTATTTCATAAATCATCTGCGCACAATATTATGATAATTCAAAGGCACTAGGCGCACTCAAGGCCCAAAAGGCTCGACTTTCGGCTAGGAACAAGGCGCAAAAATAGTGCAAGCCAGAAAAGAAAAATACACTAATATAATGACAGTATAATAGATTGGTTCAAGATCAAGCTATTAAATCACCTGACAGAACAAAACCATAAAACTAGTTTATGATTTATCCACACCCGCAAGTGCCAAGCAGAATAAAATAGATTAAGCGCAGTGCATTTATCTGCTACCTGGCAGTTCACTACTTGTTAAATTCCCGGAAAGCATTCTTTTATTTAAATTTTCACCAAAAATACAATAGGTATGAAATTCATCAAATATATGAAATTCATCAAATATAAGTAAGATATAACTCTCTAAAGCTAAAAGAAATACAAATATCACAAGCAATAACAATCCACATCAAGAAACAAGTCGTAAGCTTCCAAACCTTAAGACAACAACTAATATATAACTAAAACATTCATAACACATAACACTCCACGAGTGTTTCTATTTGCTAATATTTATACGTTTCCAATCAATTATGGATATTTTTTTTAAGGAAATTAGAGAATTTATATCTGACATGTAAATTAAAAGAATGTATATCTGACGAGTCCTAACTGTCATCTTACTGACCTATTTTACACCAGCCTGCCGCAATCTTTCTTCTTGACCCTGAAAGACACTTGAAATATTTTGTAAATCAGCAATTCAGCAAATAGTACAATTTCATTGACTATCTTCTAACATAGCTCACAAGCAAGCTGAGTGCAGCATCTTAATTAACAAAGAGGAACAAGCATAACATTTTAGAGGGTAAGCAAATTTTAGGCTCTTGGATCAAAGTATCTAAACCCAATAATTAAGTTACACTAAAACAAAAGATACATTAGCAATAAAATAAGAACTACATGTGTGAGAAAACATTCAAGAAAGTTACTCATTTATAGTACACTTGAATAGTTTAAAAGTAAGAACATATTTGATTCAGTGAAAAGAGCAACTAGATAAATAACTGAGTTGGAAAAAAAATCTTTTGGCATGGAAACTAATTTAGTTGGAAATTGGAATGCAAACACCAAATAAATCTAGAATTATCTACATCAAAGGGCTCAATATTTGAATCGGATGTACTAGTTGTCTCTCAAAATTTTCCAAACAGCCAAAGACATCATCATAATGATAAAAAAAAGCAAACTAAAAGGAACAAATAAGTAGATAGCAGTATCGATAGACATAACAAAATGGATCAACAATTCAATGAATGGTTTAAACAAAGAATTAGATCGCGAAAAACCAAACGAAAAGAAAATAAATCTTCGAGATATGAAACCTGGCTCATAACATTTGGATTAGCATAAAAAACGAAGCAAGCGCTTAGCCGAGGGGCTCTCACAGTAGCCATCTTGATTTGAAATCAATCGCTTGAATCGAAATTAGAAAAACCAAAATGAGTGAATGAAGAGAATGAACTCAACTACTGATCGAGTAGGAAAGGGTGATTCTCAAATCTGGCTTTTCTTAAAACATATAAATCTATTTTAAACTTTTATCTAATTTTTTATTTTTAAGTTTAAAATAAAAAGAGAATTCGTAAAAAATGTAGATTTCTAAAACTTATTTACAAAATATGTTACACCTTATTCTTTGATTTTTATAACCAATTTCAAGTTTCAGTTCTCACTCTATACGTTCTATATATACACTGATTTATCAAGCGTCACTTCCTTTTTTTACATCGCTCGTTTCTCTCCATCAAAATCTCTCTTCCTTGTTCCGATTATCCTCGATTTTCTCTAGATTGAAGTTTCCGCTCTCTGCAATTCTTAAATTCTCTGCACAATTCCAATTTTTTAGCTTTCGACCAGTTTTTTTTAATTGAGAATGAGGACCATGAAGTGGAAATCCTGTTGTTGCTGATAGATTTCGTTTTGTCTCTTTTTCGTTTTGTCTCTTTGTGTTTGTTGTTGTTGTTAATTTGCAAAAGGATTATGGAATTTTTGTATTATAATTGATGTGAGGATTTCATTAGGCTGTTTGCAATTGTAAATTTATATACTAATTTGATTTGTATCACTTTCATTGATCTTGGGAAGCCTGCTCTTCAAAGTATTTCTGAACTTAAATCAGCTGATTAGGTGTAATTAATTATCTTACATGTTTAGATAACTTTCTAATGCATTTTCATCACTTTTCAAGATTAATTTAAGACAACTTGTTCTTCATACTAGTTAGATATCAGTTACCTACTAGATTCTAACAAGATGCAGAAAATTACAAGCTAAATACCAGTTAGATACCAGATTTTTAACAAAATGCAAAAAACTACAAGCTAATACAACTTAAATACTAGTTACCTACCAGATTCTAATAAAATTCAGACAATTACAAGCTAAATACTAGTTAAATACCAGTTGGATACCAGTTTGATATCAGTTTCCTACCAGTTTCTTACTAGTTTTGACATTTTTTATTCTTCATACTAGTAAGATACCAGATTCCTACTGTTTTAATTTCAGTACCAGTTAGATACCGGTTTCCTACCACTTTCTTACTAGTTTTGACATTTTTTGTTCTTCAAACTAGTTAGATACCAGATTCCTACTGTTTTAATTTCAATACCAGTTAGATACCAGTTTTCTACCACTTTATTACTAGTTTTGACATTTTTTGTTCTTAATACCAGTTAGATACCAGATTCCTACTGTTTTAATTTCAATACCATTTTCTTACTAGTTTTGATATTTTTTTTTCTTCATACCAATTAAATACTAGTTAAATACCAGTTAGATACCAGATTCCTACTGTTTTAATTTCAATACCAGTTAGATACCAGTTTCCTACCACTTTCTTACTAGTTTTGTCATTATTTGTTCTTCATACCAGATAGAGACCAGATTCCTACTGTTTTAATTTCAATACCAGTTAAATACTAGTTAGATACCAGTTTCCTACTACTTTCTTACTAGTTTTGACATTTTTTATTCATCATACCAGTTAGATACCAGATTGCTACTGTTTTAATTTCAATACAAGTTAGATACTAGTTTCCTACCACTTTCTTACTAGATTTGACATTTTTGTTCTTCATACCAGTTAGATACTAGTTTCCTACTATTTTAATTTCAATACCAGTTAGATACCAGTTTTCTACCACTTTCTTACTAGTTTTGACATTTTTTGTTCTTCATACCAGTTAGATACCAGATTCTCACTGTTTTAATTTTAATACCAGTTTCCTACCATTTACATACTAGTTTCCTACTGTTTTGATTCAATAGTTTTATCTTACATGTTCTAATCACTTTCTAAGGCATTTTAATTAATTTTCAAGATTAATTTGACATAACCAATTCTTCATAATAGTTTCCTACCACTTTCTTACTAGATTTGACATTTTTTATTCTTCATACTAGTTTCCTACCACTTACCTACTAGTTTTTGCATTTTTTGTTCTTCATACCAGTTACATATCAGATTGCTACTGTTTTTTATTCAATACTTTTGTAGAATTCTTTTTTACATGTTATAATCACTTTCTAATGCATTGTCATTACTTTTAAGATTATAGTTGTTTGTTTATTGCTACGGAGATAAACTTTTGACATATATTTGTGTTACCTACCATACTTTCATAACAAAATTGACACATCTTGTTCTTCTTACCAGTTACATACTACTTATATACAAATTTCTTACCAGATATCAAACAGTTGAAAAAATATTTTTGAAAAAATATATCACAAAGGATGACGTTTCGAAGATAAAAATGAGACGAACAAAAAACTCTAAAGCATCATGTCAAAAAAATAAACAGTTTAAGAGATAATGACGAAATAAGATAAGAAAATTAAAAAACAAGCGTAGAAGGTAAGGAAGGTGAACGCAGAAACTTTGGAGCGTATAGAAGGTAAATATAAAACTTAATTGGTCAAATAAGTTAGGACACAGAACTTGGGTTGAAATTGTTCCTAGCTTTCAGTCCATTTATAAAACTTCCCCAAAATATTGTGCATTGAACTAAGTTTAATAAATTTAGATGTAAAGACTAGCAGTTGTTGATATGTATTTCAAATGACAAATAAGTTTTTGATTTTTGTAATTAAGTTAGCTAGAGAGTATTGATCCTATAATGTGAAAACGAGTAAATGTGGAAACGAATAGTTGTTTTACCAATAATTTGACCTTGAATTTACAACTTTTTGAAAAGAGATTGTTCAGTGGGATTTGGGTGTTGATTGCTAAGTTTTGACTACTTTCGGTTTCAAAAATAAAACAAAGTACACAAGTAGTTGTGTTTTTTAAAGTAAAAATAAACAAAACATGTTATTTTTACGCGTTTGATAAGGAGGACAAAATACAAACTAAGCCATTTTCCAATTATGTAATGGATCAAGGGATCCAAAGTTTTTCTTCAAATATCAATAAGAATTCTAGTTGCATGTGGTACTTAATAGAAGGTCAATTAATTATTCAAAAATCAAGACTAAATTTTTGTTTATTTTTAAGGAAAAAAACTTAATCGATTGATCAAACTTTTATATTCAAATAAGAATAAAATGAGCCGTTTTTGGTCTATATTCAAACTTCTAGCACTCGAACTTAATTTTTCGATATTTCCTCAGAACAAAAATTTCGATATTGATACAGGTTCTGTAGTCTTGGGCAACATCCTTTTGCATACTTTTTTCCCTTTCTCTTCTCTTTCATCTTATTTTTTATATATATACTTCACTTTTTTTTCTTATTTAAGATCTACGGCCACAAAAATATACATAATCACATTTATTGAAATAAAATAAAGAGTTAATTCAATGCTTTTGATTAGTTTATGTGACACCGTCCAAATTTGAAAAATTAAATTAAAAAAGAAAAAATGTTCATATCGTAGTAATGTAACCAATGGCTCAAATGATCGACTAAGATAGTTTACCTGTATTTAACGAGAGATGAAAAAAGGAAAAAATAGTGTTGCACTTCAATTCATGTTTTAATAGTTGCAAAGATTTTAACCTTAATACATGGAGTACTTAATACATGGAGTACCCGAACTTTTCCTTTAACTCCTTTTTCCTCCTAATTAAGTTTCAAAACTTGCAAATTGAACTAATTTGACACATAAAATGCCACGTGTCACAATCTGATCAGAGAGCAATTTTTTATCAAATCAATCAGAAGCTGACACGTGGGATTAAGAGGGAAGATAGACTTTAAGGACAAGTTCAGGGGGATACTAATGCACTTTATATAAGTTTGAGTGATTATTTGAAAATTTTAAAAGTTCAGGAGGGAAAATGAATTTTAAAAATAAATTCAAAAGCTCCGGATTAATTCAGTTATATTTTATAACGAAGAAGTTATATGTGTGAAAATAGCAAAATTAAGCTCATATAAACATTTATGCTATTTTTGACATTGTTCTCCGAAATCTTGACAGTTATTCCCAAAAGTTTTTAGTTCATGTAACATCAGCTTTTGCTGTTAGAAAACAATGTGAAGACAACCCTTTCATGAAAATCCTGGTGGGCTTTTACATATCAAATCGTGATATAACATTAAAACATATATGATTGTTAAATAATTTTTAGGTAGTTTTGTATGGGTGAGCGATATAAAGAGAGGTTTGGAGGAAAGAAATTGTGAATGTTCATGATTATGCTGGCTGCGATTACCGGAACCAAGATAAAATGGGCCGGACTTTGAGAATGAAATTTTAAATATAGGTATAGTCGTATAGATAGGGTTGTAATTCAACCAAGCCATTCAAGAATAGTTAGGTGTTTGGTTTGATAAAAATTTGAATCGATTTATGAATAAATAGTTCGTGAACATGATTATATGGTTTAAATTATAAATGAATTGAACATGAACAAATCAAAACTCAGCTCGTTAACTTGTGAACAAATTCAATTAAAGGTTTGCGAACATGTTTCGTAAATTAGTTCGATAAATGTTCGTGAACTAACTCGATTATTATTATTACATGTCAAAAATAAATTTTTCATGAAACTTATTTAATTATATAAAATTGAATTGATTTGTATTTTAAGAAAAAATTAAACTAATTAATAAATCAAGTATATGTATAACAATACCCAGCCTAATATTACGATTCTCTATAAATTATGTACTGAATTGAATTAATAATGTTGTTCGCGAACAAAAATTAACAAGCTCATTTGCAAACAAATTAGTAAACTGCTCACGAACAAAATATGAGTTGTTCGTGAACAAATTACGAACAAACGAATACTTATAAAAACAAACACAAATAAAATGTTGAGCTCAAATTCTAGATCGACTCAACTCGTGTTCGTTTAAAAAGTAAACGAACGAACATGGACAAGTCAAAACTCGGTTTGTTTATAGCCCTAAGTGTGGTTCAATTCAATCCCTACCTGTAACCTGGGATGAAAAGTTGAAACTACACATAGGCACTCTTGTCGTGCGTATCAAGCCTGACTTGAAATGTTTAACTGGCTTTAGACATACCTGACTTGAACATGCTCCAATTAAACATGTCTTTTAACTGTCTTTTAGACATGTTCAACTGGCTCATGGTCCGAATAGTCTGCCCAGGCCGCCTTCAATAAGTCGGGTTTGGGAAAATATATTACAGTAAAAACATGGCTTGATCCAAGCCCGCAAAGGTTGAAAAATGTGTTGGGTCGGGATTAAATTTTGTATAAAAACTTTGGCTCGGCATTAGTCTGACTGAAATATATATTATTAATAAAAACATATATTTATATAATTAAATATTAAATATATATAATTTTTAACTTTTAGGCTCCGTTTGTTTGCAATATAATATTGTGCATAGAAAATTTTTTTGTAAGGGAAAATATTTTGCAGGAAAATAAAATATTTTCTAATGTTTAGTTACAACACAGGAAAATATTTTATGATGTTTGGTTGCAAAAATGTAGAAAATATTTTTCAATGTTTAGTTACAACACATGAGAATATTTTACGATGTTTGGTAGCAAAGCTGTAAAATATTGTTCATTCATAAATTTACATATACTGCAAAGTACATATTTATACTTAAATATCAACCCAAATTTTTTGTGGGCTAGGGAAATCAAACAAAGTTATTGTAATCAATTCATTTTCAACAAATAATCGAAAATACAAGACAAATCAAATTCATCATAATTCTTACATTTCTAACTTCTTTGAAAATATATTTAACCTTGTAACCATGAATTAAACTTCAATATATATCCATTAAATTTACCAAGTGAAGGTTAAACAAATAAGTCACAATAAGTTTAAACTTTTAAGTAAATAATACAAGGTGAAATACACATAGTACAATTGTAATAATAATTAAAATTAAAAACCAAATAAAGAGTGAAGCACAGAGTGATTTATTAAAAAGGAGTGCCTATTTTCAATTAAAAAAGAAGTGGATGATTATTGAAAAGTTTCTACCAGGAAATTGAGCCGCTTGCTTAAATTTAAAAATCATAACGTTGTTAAGTTGGGGAAAATGTTAAAATCAGGGAAAAGATTTTCCCTTATTTACGAAGAGAATTTCAATTAACTAATTTAATAATTTTCTTTGATCTATTTTATAATTAAAACAAACATAGAAAATTTGGGAAAATATTTTCCTGAAAAATATTATAGAGTTTGCTTGGAAATGAAGTTCAAAATTAAAATTCGGTTCAGTCTAAATGTACTAATTCAATGGGCTTGGTTAGGCCTGGATACATATGAATGGTTGTTAGGCTGCTGCAGCCCGCCCGAGCCCGCCCATTGAACTGTCTTCGTATAAATTCATTAAGGTTTTATTTGAGAGCAATGTATTCAGAAATCATAAAGAAAAAGAAATGAAAGGATGAAAAAGTGAGGGATAGAATTATAAAGGATTGAGTAATATTATGTTTCGGACTGAGGAATGGAATTTTAAAGTAAAATGAGTATGAAAAATACTTAAACATCCATTAAAATTAAAAATGTTTATGAACAAATAAAAGAATAGGAATAAAATTATAATTTATCCCATCATCCCTTCAAATTCTACCAAATTGATGGAATTGAAAATGTTGCATTTTAGAAGAAATGAATTCCTCTCCCTACCCTACCTTTTAAATTCTTAAAATTTTTCCTTCCAAGCATAGTATTTCAATTCCAATCCCCTCCGTTCCATTCAAATACCACAATCCAAACAAAGCCTAAACGAAAACTCAGCGACTTCCTTCGATCCTTTTATTTTGTTCGAGGCAGATCAACTCGGCAGGGCAAACTCACCATCAGCTTCACTCTGTAATTCCTTGCATCCTATTTACTGTAAATCGCTTTTGCAAATCGCTTTTGCAATCAGTATAAATTTCATTTCTGATTTCTTTTTCGCTGCGGTGATTTCTTGTTTTAGGATATCAAAGCAGAATATGGCAGCCGTATACGGTGCCATAAAGCCGGCCAAGGCTGGTTTGGAGGAGTCTTAGGAGCAGAAATCCGGATCACTCTCTCCTCCAAAAATGTTAAAAACCTCGAAAAAGGTAATTATCCTTGTTTAGTTACTCTATTTGATGGTTAGTTTAGATCAATCCGATTATGATTTGTTCATCTTATTGATAGTATTCTTTCTGTTTGTTAATTAGTCTGTGCTGATTTGGTTCACGGTGCTAAGGATAAGGGATTGAGAGTTACAGGGCCTGTGAGAATGCCTACCAAGGTTCTTCTTATTACCACTAGGAAATCCCCTTGTGGTGAAGGTATTATTAATCGAAGATTTATTAAAATGAACTAATTTTTCAGTTTGTGATTTGTTGCATAGTTAAATGTTAAATTTGCTTGTTGGTGTAGTTTCGGCACTGAAAAATAGTGGAATCGCCAATCATTGCTCAATTTTTTTTCACATATTTCACTGCTTAGTTTCTTATCTAATTTCTTGCTGAGTTACTGGAACTTTGCGTGAATTGTTTGTCTTCTTACTACTGTGTAATCACTGCATGTGCATTTTACATTTTCAGTAATTCCATGAATGGTGGATTTAGTGTTTGATATTATCTGATGATTGATTTGGTCCCTGCCGATTAAGTTCCACTTAGACTTTTAATTTAGCACTTTGCTTCATCTTGTAATAGTGATTGTTTTGTTAGGTTCTTGATATTTTTATTGTTATCATAACGAATTTAGTGTTTGATGTTTTTTTTCGAGGGAAAAATCAGAACTTGGCTTTTTTACGGGGGCATGGGTGTTACTTTGAACCTTATCGTTCAATTTTAGCATTGAACTACTTTTCTAGATTATGGGGATCTTTTTGTAGTATTTAGTGCAGTTGCAAAATGTTAAGCTTCCAATTAGAAGTTTTCCAACTGAAAGTCCAAAACTTTGTGGTAATTGTGAAACAGTGTTTCTGTTTGATGCACTGTTATGGTATTGTTTTCCTACGCTGATCGCTATGATCTTGCAGATAGGATTTTATAAATGCTTTTATTCGGCATGTAACTTTTTAATTTCTTAGCACTTCGGTTTTGAAAAATAATTATTTGATTGGTATGTGAATCATATTATATGATATGATAATAAATACAAGTTTCAGTCTTATTGATCGTTACAATACATTGTCATGAAACACGGACTTGGCATCATAACTTGTCTTTGGATGATCTACTTGTAAGGAAGGTGAAAGTAATTTAGACCAAATTGAATTACATGAGTCAACTGAACATTTTTGTCAATTTTTTCCTTGTAAATCTTACATGTAATCATTACTAGTCCCAGTTTGTTCTGTGAGTTACAAGCTTTATGTATTCATAGACGAGTGATTAGCATATTAGATTCTTATATTTCTACTTTGAAAATGTGGAGCATTTGTGATTGGCTTTATTGGAATGATAGCATAGCCTTGTTGACAAATAATGTGACTTGGCATTGTAAATGCAGGAACCAACACGTGGGACAGATTTGAGCTGAGGGTCCACAAGCGTGTGATTGACCTTTTCAGTTCCCCTGAGGTGGTTAAGCAAATCACTTCCATCACGATTGAACCTGGCGTTGAGGTAGAAGTTACCGTCGCAGATCTTTTGATATTGTGCTGTTTTCATTTTGTGGTTACAACTAATTCTTTAGGACAATTCAAGTTTTCTGGATTAATTTATATTTGATTAAAAAATGCCCTTCAGGCCTTGTGGCTGGAAGATGATGACAAGTTTTGTCTAGTTTTTGTATGGTAAGGTCACGTTTGATAACACATTTTTTCTTGCAATGCCAATAGTAAAGCTATTGTGAATTTTGTTATTTGAGGTGATTATTTGTGTTTTTAATGTGCTGTCCGCATTAGTATACCAGTAGTTGGAATTTGGTGGATTTTTCCCTCAAAGTTTTCTAGGACTTGGAACTCAATATTTTTAGCTTAAGCTTTCTGCATTCTTTAACTAAACAAAATTTTAGAGACGTTTTTCTCTTTCTACGATATTTTAACCCAAAACATGGTTCAAACTCCTACTTGTATTATTATTTGTAGGCTTGTAGCTATTTTATAGCGTTGCTCACTAGTGGGATTAAAATCAATGACAAATTAACAAGTCCAAAATTTCGAAAAAAAAAGGGTTAGGAACCATAATGAAATACATACTTATTTTTTGTATGAAGTGTGGAGTTATGGTACAAATAACACAAGCTACAAAATTAGCAAAATAAGGTCTCATATCTATAAAAAATAGAAATTATATGTATGTTAACTTCTCAGAAAATGTTTTCGCGTTTTTCGTTTGGACAAAAAAATGAAAATTGTATGTGAAATTCTCAGAAAATGTTTCAGGTTTTACGTTTTGACATTGAAATTCACGTTTTCATTGATTGTTTCAAATTCACTTTTCTTGCTATATAGCATGTCTACGGTTAGAGAATACCCAAATTACATACTGCCTATATTTTGTTGGGTGGGAATGATATATGGTATTTAAATAAGTCTTGACATACAAGTGAAAATAGCCAATTAATAAAAATACGATTTTACATTAGTTATTTTATTTTCCCTTAAATGTTCAACATTATCTATTTGATCTTCTACATATGTAAACAATTAAATGGAATGTCAATTCATCAGATTAATTGATATTTTAATATTGAGTATTGAAACATTTTATTTAATTTGTAATTAAGTTTTTTTATTATTTAATTATATAATTATAAATGAAATAGATAATCTAGTGTGGTTATCTAAAAAATATTATCTATTTTTAAAAAATTAAATGCATCAACACCCCCTTAAAGTTGACTTAAAAAATCAAATTCCACCCTTAACTTTCAAAAGGTTCTGTTACCTCTCTAAAGTTGACTCAGAAAACCGGATGCCACCCTTAACTTGGCAAAAATGCACCAATTTGCCCTCTCAATGCTACGTGTCTATTTCTAGTTGGAGAAAGAAAAATCAGAAAAATGACATCTTTGAAAAGTCAAACAAATCAAATTCTGACACGTGGCACTAAGGGGGTAAACTGGTGCATTTTTATCAAGTTAAGGATGTCATCCAATTTTCTAAAGCCAACTTTAGGGGAGTATCTGAACCTTTTATAACTTCAGGGTGGTATCTGATTTTTTGAACCAAGTTTAGAAGGATGTTGATGCATTAAGTGATTTTTAAAAGCATTAACATGTCAAGTTTCTATTTCACGTGTGTAACGTAATAATAAAATATATTATGCTTTGATTTGTTAAAGTTGCCACAATTGTTAATTGTTCATGCATAGAAACAAAATGTGTTGATATTAATTATGGGTTGAAGCCGTGTTTTTCCTCAAGTATATGTTTATTGTGAAATTATTTGATTTAAGCGTGTTAATCCATTATGACATACCACAGTGTTGTTCCTTCCAACATCATAATTTTCCCTTAATTATTCGATTGGCTGCAACAGATCAATTAAATATTTGATAATCCGTCCCCAAAAGAAAAATGAATACTTTTTTCATAATTTTTTACTTCTC
This sequence comes from Euphorbia schlechtendalii, assembly GCA_949673415.1. Lineage (NCBI taxonomy): Eukaryota > Viridiplantae > Streptophyta > Magnoliopsida > Malpighiales > Euphorbiaceae > Euphorbia > Euphorbia schlechtendalii. The sequence goes on from CATIWQ010104454.1 coordinate 47,444, forward strand.
CATTTAATTAAAATTTGAAAACATAAAATACTTATTATTCTCAAGATTTCACGTTTTATTTCATTGTTCTTTTAAATATATTTTCATTTATTTATATGTTATTATCATGAGATAGGTTAAAATTAAATGCATTAACTTGAATTAAATATAAAAATAAACTAGTATTAAGTAACGTGAAATGTTTAAAAGGATACGTAAATAAATTGGGAGAAGTATATAAAAAAAAGAATCGGTAAATAAAGTTGGATATTAAAAAATAAAAATCCGAAGTCCAATACTGACCTTGAAATCATGAAGACCTGCAAATCTTGACTCTAATTTTTTTTTTTGTTGGTAATAAAGGAAGGAAATTACAACAAACACAACAAAAGGGAAAAAAAACAGAAAAACGGAAGCTAAACTAACAAAAGGACCGCCCGGAAACATGACGGCTAATCCCAGCACCTTTGACGTCCAATTCCAACGAATGCAAAATACCAGGAGGAGGCTCATCCAACAAATTACATCCCAAGTATATTTGACCAGCTTCCTTTGCTAAAAAATCAGCACAACAATTTGCTTCACTAAAGCAGTGAGCAACTTGGACGAAAGTAAGTGAACCCATAAGCAGAAAAATACATCTAGGATTGTAATTGCAATGAGAGATTCAAATGACTCTATCGTTAGACTTTTTGAGCCATGTTTTTTTCCAAATGATACCAGTAACAAAAGAAGGGTAATTGCAATGAGAGATTCAAAATTACTAGTACTATATATTTAAAATAAATATATGCCCGATTATCTATGCTATTGGGCACCTTGTTTGGATAAGTTTGAAGACATCTGTACCAAGAAAGTTTGACTTTAACATGTTACACAGCCAATTAATTAATTAGTATACATATAAATTATTGTTAGGCTATACATAAATAAATCAAAAGAGGAAAAAAACTTACTAAGTTTATTTAATAATTTATGCAAATGTATAGTAGGCAGTAGGCATGCAGTGAAGTTTCAAAGTTTATATATGGTTAAAGCCTTGGGACCCTTCCATGAATTATGAGCATGTTCATTGTCAAACTCCTACCACCTACAGTTACTCTAAAACCTGTGAAGTGGACCTTACTGTTTACAGAATCCTATTCCTATTAGAGAAGTAGTATATCTTACCAGGATTTACAGAAATTATACATAAGTTTCTTCATGTATGGATAACCCAAGTATGATATACAACAATTTGTAAAAATTGGTTTTTTTTTTTAAATTAAAGGCTTCACTCATATTTGTCTTGAGTTGAGACTTGAGTACGTCCCAGTTTGAGGGAAGTGTCTGTATCCTCAAATTTTTTTGTTATGAATGTTTCCTTAAATTATAGTACACTTTTATTACATGTTTTAGAATTTAATTTTGTATTAAAATATTTTTATTTGTAATGCTTGGTCTTGGATGAATTAGAAAATATACCTAAATAAGATAAACAAGAGTTCATTTTTGAACCACGTATGATTTTATGACGTAGTAAAAGCAACAGTCATAAGAACTCAAATAACATTAGCCAGGAAAGTAAATAAGCAATTAGAAAGTGAAACCAGCTTTTTACAAGTGGAATTAACTGCAGTGGATTTAGTCATGGTTGCATTAAGTAACTTTTCAAGAGCCTGGCCCATTTAGTTAAAGAGACACTGTGACTTCAACTTTATAATTTCATCATTTAATTCTAATTTATAGTTTATTTTATAATTTTTTTTTTCTCTTATACTGTTTTTAGATTTCTTTTTTTTTTTTTTTGGTATTTTACCTTTGCATGTTGGAGAGGAAAAGAATATACACAAGCCAGGAAAAATATCAAAGATTAGGATTCATTGTTTTGTCTGATTATCTCCCTTCAGCCTTTAGGTTTGTTGTTCATTTCTTTTTATCTTTTTCTTTTTCTAATTAATTTGAATAATATAGTATTAATTTTCTTATACGCATGTCTAGTTTGTCAGTTCGAGATTGATCATGCTTACCTTTAAATAATCCCTTCTCAATTAAAATATTTTACATACACCAAAGTTTAGATATTAAATATAATTAGACTAAAGTTTGAATAATCTCTTCCAATTTAAATATTAAATTACATGATATATAAATTTAACTAGTAATTTATAAAAAGAAAATCTTAATTGCACTCATTCTCTTTTTAACTTCCGCTAAATTCTTTTCAATATCTCATTGAAAAGAAAGTTTCATTTCTCATCATCTCTTTAAAGTTTTGTATTTTTCTTTTTTATGAATAATAAGCAATTACTATTTTTTTATTTTTCACGACTGAATCAACTTTGTAAAACAAGGATTCGATGCTACTCATGTCAATCTTGATAGTTTTATCATTGAATTAAACTTCATCGATCTTTAGACTAGACGCATGTTGATCTTTTACAGTAGGTACCTAGATTAATCTCCTTTGTGCAAGATCGTTCTAGATTTGCAACAATGATTGATGGTGTGACGTATGTAACAGTTTTTATGATTATGGATCGAAAATGTATGTTGAGATTAAAGGAAAAATTGATTGCAAAGTTATATTGTATGACATGTTTGTCTTATGTAAAAGCAAAGTTAACATGTTTGTGATTCTTTGTGTTTTGTCTAACGATTTAATTCTGGTTTCGTGTTTAAAATAGTTCTTGAACAGTCTATATTAATCGTCAACAAATCATGTTGCATGGTAGTTAATTAGAGCAGCTGATTCTTCGACCTCTAATTAAAACTGTAATAGTTTTTTAGTTGATATAATAGAGTATATTCTTCTATCAAAATAAAAGTTTAAACTTACAATCTAATATTTAATTGTATGAGACTTTAATCGAAGTTTAACTAGGTGAATAAATATATAAAATAACATTACAGAGAATTTTTATATCTGTTATTTTTTCTTTCATATTCTCATATTTCCTGTAATTAGATTCAAACCTTAAACACATAAAGACTCCAAATTTTAATAAAGGTAATCCAATTTCATTTTAGCTATTAAAGATGTATCAAATCATTTTATTTTTTATAAAATTTAAATAATTGCAATGTTTGAACTTTGATATAAATGTGAATTTTACCACAGAGAGGTATATTTAAATCTCTGACAATGCATTATGAACCGTGCAGGCCTAAAGCCTAAAACCCCACAAGAGTTTCATGAATTAAGAGACAGAAAACGGTACATCTTAGAGAGGAACAAACAAACTAAAAACCACTTAAAATAAATAATCATTTAAACAAACAATTTACATTATCCAACCATTCCATCAAAAGAAGAGTTTCAAAAACCTCCATCGCCGTCCGCAACTACCGGACGAATCTTCTTCCCAATAGTAAGTTTACTTTTAGTTGGATTTAGAGATATTTTCTCTATATTTTAATGATTTAACAAAATTATCTCAATTGCATGAAACAAAATAAATATCCGGTTAAAAAGCAATTAAGCGTAATCCGGTTGCCCCAAATAGACTATTTTGCTGTAGGAAATAAAAAATATTGGGTAAGTTGCGAATATTATCTTGATCTGGTGATTAAAAATGAAATTTAATTTTTAAAAATTTTAGGTTCAAATCATAACTACAAAGTTATTCATTTTAAAAAAACATTGGGTAAATCTTAGCAAACTTTAATAAAATTATTTTTATGAACTACTTGTGAAATTCACTGGCAAAAACTACACCTTAATTTTCCAATATATAACTAAGCCATTCATCATAACCCCCTTTCATATTAATCACTCGTGATAATGCAACAAAATTCAAACAAAATGACCAAGTTAAAAAATTGCAACACCTTTTTCCTCGAGATGGCCTAGATTCTCTCTTTAGTGCAATAACCATTGTTATAAAATCAACGAACGCATAAATACACAAAAAGATTTTTACATTCAGATAAAAAGAAAATGTGCTTCATATTTTCCACATCAGCATCCCAATATAATATGAAGATTTTCATTTCTTTTCCTTCTTTCACTCGAGAGTATCTTCCAAAGATGCATCTTTAAAGCTGGAATAGCTAGAAAAAAAAGTTGCCATTTGCAAAATACCCAAAACCCATAGTCTGCAAAATGGTTCAAATTCTAAGCTACATTTTTCCAATTCTTTTTCTTTGCTCAAATTACCCACTTGGATTAGCATTGCTCAGTAACCTTACTCTCCCTTTCACTCCTCACCCAAATCCTGAAGAAATTGTACAAGATGTTCAAAGGTAATTTATCTGCATTTTACTTATTTAATAATAAAATTGTCTCTTAAAAAAAATTTACTCTTTTCTCTGCATTCCATGTGCAAATACTAAATGATTCCAGGTGTAAATTGCAGAAGAGTAAATGATTCAGTATCGAGAAGAGAAATGCTGCAAACATTCCAAAAAGACCAAAGCCCATGCCAGACCGGAAACCCAATTGACGACTGCTGGAAATGCGACCCGGACTGGCCCAACAACCGCCAGAGGCTGGCCGAGTGCGCCATAGGGTTCGGTCAATACGCAATGGGAGGCAAAAACGGGGAGTTTTACATTGTCACAGACTCGTCAGACGATGATGCTGTCAACCCTAAGCCCGGAACTCTAAGATACGGAGTCATTCAGACTGAGCCGTTGTGGATCGTGTTTCCGAGCAATATGCTGATAAAGCTAAAGCAAGAACTCATCTTTAATAGTTATAAAACCCTTGATGGCCGCGGGGCTAATGTGCACATCACCGGCGGCGGCTGCATTACTCTGCAGTATATCAGCAATGTCATCATTCATAACGTTCATATTCACCACTGTGTTCCCTCAGGTGATCTAACTCCAACCCCTACCTAACTCAATTAATTTAATTTTAATATATTTCTCTCTAAATTTATATTTAGTTGTTACACTGTTTGTTTGTTGATGTAGTTTTTTAAGTTTTCGTTTAATCGTCAAAGTTTGCTATTGTGGTTGTTGTTGCCAATAAATTTTATGTTTTAAAAAGGTAAAAGTAATTGTGAACTACTTAAAATTATTATTTTATACATGATGTAAAAATTGTTCGATAAAGTTTTCAATTTCGAAGAACTAAAATCAATTTTTATTTAGTCTATATAGCAGACCTAAAATTATTTGCGTGTTTACATGTTTGCATAATTGTTGTGGTTGTTGGTAATAATTTTTTAGCATCTGAAATAACAAAAAACAATTTATAATGTTTTACAACTATTGTATGATGCAAGAAGAAGAGAGCAGCGGTTTCCAAAAGACTAACACTACTTGTACTCATTCAAGCCCTATTTGGTGAAATTGTTATAGTTTGGTTTTGCGGTTATATATTGTTGTGGCTTGTTTTTTTATTATTAATTGATTCATACTTATTATTTGATAAAAACATGATTTACAATTGTTATCAGATATATAACATGATTGAAATGGGCATGTATCATAGAACAGGGTTAATTAGTATATAATAATTCAAACCGTAACATTGAAAATCTATATTTTGGTGAGGTTTCACAATCACCTAGATTCCGAGCGAAAATAACATCAATATGTATCTTGTATCCGGCCAAACATTTATTTTTCTAATGAGAATGCCCTTTTTCTTATGTTAGCAAACAGGGCCTTAAAGACAAAATAGACAAAGTAATGACTAACTTTGACTTCATGTAACTATAAGCAGAAAAACAGAGTAATTCAAGTTGGATCCTATTTTATGGGTATTAAAAATTGGAGCCTAAACTATGATTAAAAATCCCACTCTCTGTGTAGGTCCCAAAATATCCACAAAAGGTCCAACATTTCACATTGAGCATTAAAGGTTTTAACTTTTAACGATGGTGGTAACTGTTTTTCACTGTTTCCAGGGAATACTAATGTGCGGTCGAGTCCATCGCACTACGGATACAGAACAAAATCAGACGGTGATGGGATATCCATATTCGGATCAAAGGACATATGGATAGATCACTGCTCACTATCACACTGCAAAGACGGATTAATTGATGCAGTAATGGGATCAACGGGAATAACAATATCAAACAACTATTTTTCACATCACAATGAGGTGATGCTATTGGGTCACAGCGATGATTATTTGCCAGATTCAGGGATGCAAGTAACAATTGCATTTAACCATTTTGGGGAGAAATTGGTGCAAAGAATGCCAAGGTGTAGAAGAGGGTATATTCATGTTGTAAACAATGATTTTACTCAATGGGAAATGTATGCTATCGGTGGAAGTGGTAATCCTACTATTAATAGTCAAGGCAATCGCTATACTGCCCCTTCTGATCCCAATGCTAAAGAGGTGACCTAATTTTACACATTATGTTTCCAAAATTCTACTTTGCAGTTCTTCTTTCCACATTTTCCTTGCATTTTTGTCATGTCATTCATCTTTGAAATCAATTTATGTTTTTACTCTTTTTTTTTATTATTTTATTCATTTTTTATACACATTATAAACATGCGAAGTAAGGATCCTTAGAACCTGGTCCTTATTATGATTTCCCCGATTTGGACTAGCCCAAGACTTTTAGCAGGGAGATCCTGTCATTATATGAGCATTAATTGGAGGATTTTAGCACAAATTAAGGAGCCTTGAACTTAAAGGATAGCTATAATTAGAGGCATAATTAGGAATTAACTTTAGTTATAAAAATATACACTTTGTCAAAGATTGGAGACATAGAGTCCCCATAGTTGTTACTTTTTAGGTGAATTTCTTTTGTTTTTTTAAGAAATTATTCTGTTTTTCCTTTTGAATTCCGTGGATACTTTAGGCCCATGTGACATTATTTTCAACACTAAGAAAACCGAGTCTTTAACATCACATATGTTTAAAGCAAAAATGAACAAGTCCTTTTAAAAGAAGAAAACAGTGGTAATAGAGAAATGAAAAAGTGCAGGTAACAAAGAGAGTAGAGACAGAAGAAGGGGAATGGAAAGGATGGAATTGGAGATCAGAAGGAGATACTATGGTCAATGGTGCTTTTTTTACTACTTCAGGACAAGGTTTAGAGGTTAAATATGAAAAAGCGTTTAGTTTGGAGCCTAAATCTGCTGCTCTCATTGATCTTATCACTCTCCATGTTGGTGTTCTCGGAGTTGGCGGCAGGTTTTTTCCATTCACCCCATCTTTATTTTACTTTATTATACCTACGAGGGCGTATTTCACTTGCCAACACTAAATATATACATGTGTAAAAGCGTAATTGTAAAAAGTTCACCAAAAAGGGTTTAATATGAAATGGCTTTATTTAGCCAGGCTCATATGAGGGGGCCTTGGCCCACTTCTATTGGTGAGGCCCTGTTTTCAATTTTGAGTTTGTCAAATGTGCAATTGATTATAAAAAATTTTAAACTTTCAAATATATTTTATATAAAATGCGTACTTGCACTGGTTAAAATTTTTAGTAACAGATGTAAATATTCATATAGTTTACAATGAAAAAGTTAAGGCGAAACTCAAAAAATAATTAATGAAATTGAATGGTAGGGACAACGACCTGGGCAAGTGGAGCAGAGGAGGCATTGAGGGTGGAGCCGGAGAAGATTCCGGCGACTATGCATTTGATGATTACAATTCTAGAGGCAGTTGGAGAGTGAGACCGACTCTTACTTATGCCCTGTTTGGTTTTCTAATCTATATTCAAATTGTTGCTCTTACATCCATGCTATAACAATCAATTGCCCAGCTTGTTACTCTAATTTCATCTAATTTATATCCAAATTGTTGGAAATGTACATCATTTAAGTTTTTTAATCGATTATGCATCATTCATCTAATGATTTGCAGTTTATCCATCAGGTTTGAAAACTTGAGATCCATATAACCACATAAAATCATAAATATATATGTTTTGTTTTTGAATTATATTATGAATAGTAATTAAACAAATATATATCATATTAACATATTAATATATAGGTCATCCAGAGTTTTAAATCCACGAACCACGATTATATATATATATATATATATATATATATATATATATATATATATATAAATCAAAAAAATTTGCGCAAATAAATTATTATCATACTATATATTCCATAATAAGTACATATTAACTTTTTACACAATTAAAATATCATTACGAAGGAATCTGAATCCACATACCTATGCTAAAATAAAATTAGTTGTCATCCTTAAATAAGATCAACCGATAAAATAAGAATATAGCCAAAATTAAGGTTTAATACATTAACGTCCCCTGACGTTGGTTCAGAAAATCGGATGTTACATTCAACTTTCAAAATGACTAGTCACACCCCCCTTAACTTGGTAAAAAGGATCAGTTACCCCCTTAACTTGTTAAAAATGCACTAGTTAGCCCCATCAACGTCACGTGTCAGAATCTGGTTGGTTTGTCTTTTCAAATATGTCATTTTTCCGATTTTTCTCTTTCCAACAAGAAGTTGACAAGTGATATTGAGGGGGTAAACTGGTGCATTTTTACCAAGTTAAGAAAGGTAACTAATCCTTCTTACAAAGTTAGGGGGGATAACTGATAATTTTGAAAGTTAATGATGACTTCCAATTTTTTAAGTCAACTTTAAAATAATGTTGATGCATTTGGTTCAATATTAATGTACATTTTTTTCTCAAATTTTAAACTTCCATTTGTTTAAAATTACATATTTCTCATACTTTTTAGTTTTAGTGGGTTTGTAACTTCCTCGTACAAGATACAACTATTATATATCTTATATTTCGACATCAAATAACAGTTTTGAGTACCGAATAAAATTCCTTTAATTATTTCGAAGTAAAAAGCTGTCTAGTATTTGTAGGGGTGTGTAAATGGTTTGGTAACCGAATTACCGAACTGAACCAAATCGAAATATTAATTTGGTTCGGTTAATTTAAAAATTCGGTTTGGTTCGGTTTATAAAATGTTGATATTTCGGTAATTCGGTTCGGTTTGGTTTTTGTGTACAAAAAGCCATAATAACCGAACCGAAATATATATAAACATATAATAAAATTTTATTTTAATATCACACCCTTATTCCTCTTCTAAAAAATGCACTTTTATTCTTTTATGTGTCTCTAGTAAGTCATTTAATTCATTGTAATACTTATATTGGATGTGCATTTTATATTTTAAGTGTTAGAATTTGAAATTTTTGTTAATTAATTTAAAATTTCGGTTTAATTCGGTTTTTAACCAAACCGAATAATTTATTTCGGTTTGGTTAATTCGGTTTTGAATCTGGTTTGGTTTGGTTCGGTTAACCATATTTTCCTTATTTGATTTTCGGTTAATTCAGTTCTGTTAAATTCGATTCGGTTTTTACCAAATGCTCACCCCCTAAGTATTTTATAACAAAATCGGCATAACAAATAAAACCCATAAAAAACTATTACATCAAATTGGCCATTTATTGTATTGTTTATTATAACAAAAGTTAACGACAAGATTACATTACCCTATATGGTCGTTGTTTTTTTTTTCTTATCGAGGAATACTGATCTAATTGCTCAATTTATATATTTATGTATCCATTAATTTGGTCATATCACGACAATTACCAATTTAGCATGCCGAAAGCCAATAATAACCTCAGCATCATAAAACAAATATCCAAATTCCGTGTCAAATGAAGCATAACATCATTCCGAAATAAAACTTTCGAACTATAGTTTAATAATAAAGAATTTATTTCTTTTTAAATTAAAGATCTATCGCTCTAATTGCTTCTAGTGCATACATTATGTTTAACAGAGCGGTCGTAGAATTCCTTGCTAATCAAGCCCTGGACTTTGACTATGTGGAGAACTTAGACTTTTCGGATGAGCAGCTAGCGTTGAATCTGTAAGTGAAGAGTGGACTATGTTCTTCAATAGAGCCATAAATCATCAAGGGGCAGGTCTCGGGGTTATCTTGGTGACACCGTAAAATGAAGTCACCGTAAATTAAGTTGGACAGTTAGGCAATTAGGTTGGGTTTGATTTTATTACTTAAACTCAAACCCGACTCGCTTGACTAGATATAAATTAATAACACGTATTTATACGTATATATACTATATAAATACTATTACCAAAATAATTTTGAATGATGACAAGTAACTAAAAGTAATTATCAATGCAAATTGGTAATGAATTTACTGCATGTTGTTTATTTAAACCGAATGATCAATGCATCTAAGAAATGATGACAAAAACAATGTAACAAGGGCAAATTTAAAAAAAAGTACTCCCTCCATCTACTTAAGGGAGAGCAAAAAAATCCGAAAATCGAACCGAAAACCGAAAACCGAACCGAACCGAAGTTATTCGGTTCGGTTTTCGGTTCTACATATTTACGTTTTCAGTTTTCAGTTCGGTTTCGGTTCAAAACCGAAAAAATCGAAAACCGAACCGAAAACCGAAAAATAAATTTTAATTAATTTTAAATTAATTAAATAATTATTTTCACATTCAATTTACATTTAATCTTGAAAATTAAGGGTTTTTTTTCAAATCAACAATAAGTTACATGTGTTAAAAATTATTTATATTGATTTTTAGTTATTTTATGTTAAAAATATTAATATATGGAAAAAAATTAACTTAAAATAAAAAAATATAATCGTGGTTTAAAACCGAACCGAACCGAACCGAAATGATTCGGTTCGGTTTTCGGTTCTAAAATTTCCCCATTTCGGTTTTCGGTTTGGTTTTTGAACCGAACCGAGTTTTGCTCACCCCTACATCTACTAAATACAGTCGTTTTAACTAATTTACAGTTTCTAAGATAACAATCAACAAAATGAGGTGATTTACTAATTTACCCTTTCATAAATGTCATGTTCAATTTCCAAGACTTCATTAATATGTTCAATAAAATAATTTGACCTATAATCTTCTCTTGTTATTGGAGATAGGAATTAATTATCTTGAAAGTTGAACAAATTAATATGGGTATGAATGGAAAATTCAGAGAAAAAACATATTGAAAATACAAAATGACAATAAAAAAAAGAAATCAAAATTCCTCTAAAACAACAATATTTAGTAGACGGATGGAGTAACATTTAATTTCGTTCACTTACAAAATGAGGTATGAGAAATTTGTTTATACAAAAAGAGATCCGTGGTTTAAAAAAATTTGTAAATAAAGGATTCTCAAGATTAAAGCATGACACGAAAATAGGTGATTAATTCATTTTTATTTGAATATTTGCGGGATGGTTAATAAAATTACAATATACATCAGTGATAAATTTTGAAATATTTTGAATCGTGTAATTTTTTTATAAACTATGATAATAAACTTTTAAAAATGATAAAAAAATTCGAAGTTATTCAAAACATGGCATATAATTTTTAAATAATAAGGTAAAAATTATTAGATAGTTGAATTTTTAATATATTCAATATAATATCACTATTGTGAAATCATATTCTCATTTTATAAAAATTTGAAACCACAAAATCCCTTTTATAAAAAAAAAATCCTCAAACTCGGTTTTGCAAATAAATAAAACAACATTATACTTTTTTGAAGTTTATATTTTAATCAACATACTTAACAAATAAAATTAATTATCTCAATTATCAAATAGCCCTTCAATTTCTTTTTAATGTTTCTTTTAATCTTCAACATTCACATTCACCAAAAACGTGTGTTTTGGCTGTGGGTTCAGAGCTATACAACCTTAAGTACATTCATACTTGTTACGGGTGTCAGGCTCGTAGAGGCTATGCTGAAATATTTTTATAATGAAAATATAACTCTAATGTCAAACTTAAATAGAATCTAAGGTGATATAAACCAAACAAGTCTATATACTAAGCTAAATTTAAAATTTAAGCAAAATTATTGAGTTGAAACCAACAAATAGCTTAACATTTTATGATGATATTTGTTTAAGTTTTAACGTGTCACTATAACTTTGTTGTATTGTTTTGCAGTTTGTTAGTATTATTTGACTTGGATGATGTAAATGAATAGAAATGAGGAATAATAAATAAAGCTGCAACCTCAAAAAGATCGTTATCATCTTATATATGCAATATCAAAGCTTATCCTCCTAATTATGGAATATTAAAGTAGTGTCAAGTCTTCTAATTTGCTAGTACTTCCTACGCTATTTCTTAATTATAGGCATAGTTGTTAAATTGGGATTCAAATAAAGGATCAAAATCCAAATTTTTAAGAATCGGGATCGAATCGTAAGATTTGGATCAAGTTCATAAATAATAAAAAAAACATTTAACATGCTCAACTTATAGACACTAATAAATTTTAGTATAGATATGCAAGTTTAATGTTAAAAAATTTACGTAACCAAACAGTATTCACAATTCAAGTCCAATGCATATATAATACTAATAAAAGTTACAGTCAACTATTCAATTTTTATGTATAAAATTAGTAATTGGTGGAGTGATCCATTTTTGCTACCTTGAGTCAAATCTTAAAATCATCTCAAAACAATATGCTTAACCCATGCTTTGATTATTATAGTTCACGAATCAACCAAATCAATAAAATAGTAAGATTCAGATGATTGGCTATGCAATAAATATTGAGCCGTAAGATTTAGGGTGAAATTAAATTCACTACATAAATTTGAATCGATTTGGGGAGATAACTATGATTATAGGAGACATTTAAGTCTCTTTATATGAATCTCTAATTTATGGAGCCAGTTAATTTTAAAAAAACCATCAAAAAAAGAAAAATTCATCACAAAAATTGCCCAAAAGTTGGTTGGGCGTGCCTAGGCGCATCACCAGGACATGCCTAGGCAGTGGAGGCGCTGGACCGTGAGTAGCAACTATGAGTACGGGAATGTAGAAATTGAACAGAGTTAATTGATATCTGCTATCTAAAAACCACCACTACCACTGGACTGAATTCCCGCAGACTAAAATTGCTTGTACCAACATTGAGCAATCAAAGAATGGTCGAGTAAACGAATAGGCGTAATCTGGCTGGGTACACTACAATCAACAATAGCTTCGGAAGCCAAACCACGGCCAATTGGATTGAGATGCTGCAATTGACAATCATAGAGTTAGAGAGGGAGGAATGAGAAAAAGCGACGGAGAAAGCGTGAGTGAGACGCGAAGAAGAGGAGAGTGATGAATTTTGGGAACATGCCAAGGAGCGTCCTTTTGAAATTGGGCAGCGCCTCCCTTTTTCGCCAGTACTGCTGCTGCTGCTGCTGTTTTGATCGGAATGGGTGTTCTGTGATTGAATGATAACGGCAAACACATGAAGCCTTTAAATAGAGGAGATTTTCAATTACAACAGATTTGGCCCCAACCTCATTTCATTTATTTATTTTTCTCACCATTATGTTTGCATTTTATTCCAATAAACTTTTATAGTTATCCATTTTTAATTACATGATTTATTTGTAGCTTCAATAAACTCTTTAAACTAAACTTCACGCACAATCAACTTGAGGAAAACAACTACTTATCGCTTTATCCACTATTTGCTTAATGTAATTAGTTGTTTAACGTTGTTAATATTTTTTTTAATTATCCATTATCAAACAATTAAAATTGATGTTTATAAAACAACAATTAAATATTTTTTCAAACATTTGATGCTATTATCAATACAATTCAATATGCAATGAAACAACAAAATTTAATTAAAAACAAAAAAAAGTCTTAGGGGTATTATTAAGTGCCTAATAATAGAGAAAATATGTTCTACCTGTCCACAAATGGTGTGTTTTCTCCGCAAAATTAGGAGAAGACATAGGTATACTAGAAGAGAATTTTAAGATGTGCCATTAAGAATTTCTAAAGTACTAATTTAGATATTAAGAACTGTACTTCTCAGATTGGGAGCTAAAAGCGAGAATATCAAATAACAAAATTAGATAAGTTTTGATTAAATTTTACATTCAATAGGAGAAATGTGGAAGAAAATTCCATTTATTGATCAAAGCCTTAAATCTCCATTCATATTTCATCCAAATCAAAGAAGTGAAGTAAGAACTGATTGAATGGCGCTCTCTATTATATAACAATTAAGTTCAGAGACAAAACCAAGATAATATTTTTCTTCGTGTGCAGCTCATTACTTGACAAATTCAATACTACACCTTAAATTACATTTTACGGCTGCTATTTCTGATATAATTAAAAATTTGAAATAAGATCAACTAAAAATAAAGGAGTGGAAGTTAAAAAAAAAATAATATAGAACATAAAAAAGCAGCGAAATGAGGAGAAGTGGTTTATTACCAATCCCTAAATTAATGGCGGACCATCCAACCCTCATATATCAGTTAAACAGTTACCATTTCATCATTGTCGGCCGCAACATCAGCCAATCTCTTCCAAAACATTTCTCGTTGCTCCTTCACCTCTAGCGATTTCGACTCTTTCTCCATGTACTGACTGTTACACTCTTCGAACAGCTCGGCATCCATTTCTAGAAACATCTTCCTGACGTTAACTGTAAGCCCGTGAACTGCCTGATTCCAGTGACTCTGTATGTTCTTCTCCAGTGCCTCGAATATGATCGGCAGAATAACGCTGCGGTTCTGGGCTATCAAGCTCACGATATGTTCGTTGTTCCATAGAAAAAGGGTCCTTTCTGCAACCTGCAATACGATTTTGCCCATCAACAATTTTGAAAAAGGATGATACAGCAAAATCATACAATTTATATCAGGCTAGAGGCCTAACGGATTGCACTATATCAGGATGGAAGCATTTTGACATGTGACAATTTTATGAGACAGCATTGAGGTATGTATGGTTTCTTAAACATCATATTATGATAGTTGAAATTCGACAGCCTCTGAAAAAGCAGCTTTAAGTTCAGAGGAATACTGGAAGACAAAAAAAGGTATGTTTCAGCAGTCGCCTGGATGATTAAGGAGACATTAACGGTTTCCTAAGTGGAATGTAAATAACTCGCCATTTAACCAAGCCACAAAGCATTCAAACTTCCTAGGAAAAATACTACTTAAAAGTCATCACAGAAATCACATGAACGTAAAAAAAAAACAGAAACAACCACATTGCTTTGCAGCTATATATTTTGAAGAGGACAGAATAATAAAATAAGATGAGAAAGAAAAACTGAAATCTAAAGAAAAACTGACTAAGAGCAGCAATAGAGTTACTTCACTTTGAAAAATCAAAGAAAGCAAATGCTTAATGAACAACAGAGCATGTGACAAGATGCTAATAAAAAAGTAACAATGAATGAAGAATCTTCAAAGGTGATAATAAGTAGATCTTTAATGTGTATATGGCTGAACATATAAAGAATGAAAGCAAATTAACTACTAGTCTCAGTTGCTCAAAAACAGTTACCAAAAATAGGAAGTTTCAAAGAATGGATGAGGATAAATACTGGTGTCTGCTCCTAGATAATAATATTAGTGAGACAAATTCAAATTTCTGAGTCCTCGGTGCATTTATAAGGGAAATGAATCTAATCTTTGGTTTAACATAAAACTGCAGAAGGAACTGATTGTCTAAAAATAGCAACCATTAATTTCTCATTGAAAAAATAGAGCTCTTCACATGGCCAGTTAGCAGACAAAAGACTTTATTTGCATCAAAAGGATCCAGAGTACAATAAAAAAATTAATAACTACTTCAAGTTAAATAAAAAAAGTTCAAGGGTGATAAAAAAAAACTTATAAGTTACCCTAGCTTAATCATTCGAAACATTTATAAGGAGCAACAAATGCAACTGACAGATAAATCCACGTATTACAATCACTAATCAATTTGATTTAACTATACTGACGTTTTGTGATAAGTGCAGGAGTAACCTACAAAAATCCAAAACCAAAAAATTTTACAGAATATCATTACGCAGGACATGAACAAAAAGAGGAGTAAATGCCAAATCCGTACTACTAGTAAAGTAACAGCCAACTCTGAATAGATTCCTAACTTAAGAAACATAAGCAAGGCACAGACAAAGAATTAGACAATGTGGCATATGAAAATATATTTGACTCACAATAATAAAAAATGAGACTTGCTATAATTGAAGCAAAATGATCTAACTTTTCTTGATTTGTAATCATCCATAAAACATTGAACTTAAGAGTTCAACTTTTTCATAAAAGACAAATCGTCTCATGGTACCTTCCGAAAACCAATTCTCATTAAGTCTAGCAAGTAAAATCATGTTCTTAAGAGCGTAGCCACACAAAAAATGTGGTCAACGGTCACATACCTGGAAATGGGAACTAGTGAGACAACGAGCAATTTGTCTGAAAAGAGGAACCATGCAACGCTGGAACTCTGCAGACTGTGTTGCCTCAAGCACTTCTTCAAGCTCTCCAAGAAAGAGGACTTCCTTTTGACAATTTGTTAGAGGCCAATACTTCAACAAACCCCTTATAACTATTTCTGCAAGTTTGTAATCCTTTTCGACAAACTGGACAATACAGTAAGACAACTGCTGATGGTACACAGAGACTGCTTTTGGTTTATGTAGCGGTATAAGCGCCCTTACAAGAAATAATTTGTGCTCCTCTTTCATAGGCAGTGCAAAACCATTTATAATACTCCCTAGAATCTCCAATAATTCTCCTACCCCACTATGCCTTTCAGTCTCATATACATACCGATAAAATATATTATTTATTGCCTTCCTAATAAATGGGCGATGTACCATAAACTTGCCATAAATTCTATGAAGAATGGTCTTCAGATACTCCCTTTCTCGTGGGTCCTCAGACTCAAACAAATCAAGCAGCTTCAACACGAAGCAATGGTCAATATACCTCTTGGCAACCTTAGTATCAGTGTCTGATGACACAACATATCTCAATAGAAGCTCATAAACTAGCTGCAAATGTGGCCATGAAGGTTCCAAATAAGGCTCCTCTTCTTCAGGATCTGCAACTTCTTGCCCAGTGTTCTCATGAGAAGCAGGGGGCAAACAACGGAATATATTCACCGAAATCATTCTAATCATTTCCTCCTGACAGGTCTCTGTAATTTTTCCTGAGCCAGATTGAATAAAATCAACCAATTCTAGAAGTGTTTGCCTCTTGATTTCCTTCTCTCGGACGGATTTTAACGTGTCGCTATAATCCAATTGGAAGCAACATACCTGAAGCTTCCGAAGAAACAGGTTTTGCCGCTCAGACACTGGCACATCCCGGAAAAGTGGGAGCGGCTCCACCGAATTCATCGGAGGCGGAGCCACAACAGCAGAGCCGGTGAGCGGACTTGGTGTACCAGGGCCAGTTCGAGAAGCATGGTTAACCACAACATTCGAAGCAGGTCCGGACCCTGAGTTACGAGCACCGCCTGAAGGAAACCCGAAATCATTACCTTCAGATTTCGAGGGCTTCTTATGCCCACCTTTTATAATTTTCTTCAACATTTCTCAATGCAAACAAACCCTAACCCTAAAACGGATTCCTCTAATTGTAATGGGGCCGAGGAATATTCAATCGGGCAATTATCCAGCTGTGTGGAATCTCAATGAATCGGTAGGGATGGAATATAACCACATCGGAACCAAATTCAAATGATCGATTCAGGCATCTGAAATCATAAGCAAACGGATCTAAAATAAGAATTAGAAAGGTAATTTACCAAATTGCGAAACGAACCACAGAAGCATCTGAAGTTACGCCAATCCGAATAACGATTCATTTGAGCCACCGTTCACCGGAATGATGATACAGTGATCGGACAGCGGAGATTAATCAGATACTGAGAGAAAAGGAGATATGTTGGTCGGAGGAGAGAGAGAGGATAATTGCAGAAATAGAAAACAGAGGACAGTGTATGGATAATTAAGTATAGTAAATACTAAAACAGAGGAGAAATATATTATTTATTGTTTTTATGACATAAATAATATATTTATTATCAATTTATTTCCCAATTATTTAAAATAAAAATGGTTTTATAGTGTTTGTTTTTTCAAAACATAAGTTACATTCTCCTTCATCATTGCATTAGAGAAAAAGGAAACAAAACAACAAAATCATCATAAAAATACTAAAGTGGATTAGTTTTTACATTATTTTATTTTTTAAATAAAATACTGCACTTCAGTATTTTTATATATTGCTTTATTTTATAATTTTAGTTATTTTTATTTTTCAATTTGAATTATAATCAACATTTATCATTTTTTACCATTATATAGGAGAGCATAAGTATCGACAAAAGTAAAAATTTGAAATAAAAAAGAAATAAACTTTTATACAAATTATTATGATAGATTAATCATATATTAGTTTTATAATTTTTTTATTTAAAAAAATAATAAATGAAATCAATAAAAAATGCCAAACCGAGTTTGGTTGAACTTCAATAAAATAAACTTTACTTTAAAAATAATTTATACCAACACTGAATGTATGGAAATTGTTTTTTCTTTTTCTAATTCGTTAAATTAAATTAAAACTAATTAAAAAAGTATAATTAATTTGTCACTCCCTTTTGAATTTGGTTTTTAATTTTAGTTTATGATTTTCACTGTCCCATTAAATGGAAGAAATTGATAATTGGCTTGGTCCAGACCAGCCCATGTAAATTAGGCTTAAATTTATGGTTCCTCAATCCTCACAATTTTTTTCAACGAAATGGTAAAATACAACAATTTGAAGAAATTTTGCTAAAATTATTGGTAATTATGTAAAGGATCATTTCAATTAAGCTGTTTTTATATTTAAAAGTTACGGTATTCTAAATTTTCTGATTTTTATTTATTTTTACATCTTTTTAGTTTATTAGATTTGAAAATGAAACTTTATTATAATATCACCTTTGATTTTGGATTTAGGGGCAAATTTTTGTAATGTAACAGTAGATCTTTACAAAAAAAAAAAAAAGAAATGTAATCATATTTTATACTACATGCTAAATAATAACTTTGACCCACTAAATGATTAACTTTTTAATTTATAAAGGAACAAACAAAAATTTCATTGGTTTGTACTTTGAAAGAAGGTAACTCATGCTTAAAATGTGTCAAATATGGGCTTATCAACATAGAACAGAACAGAACAGAACCAATATTTCACGCGTTCAATTAACTAAATATTTTGTTCTCTGTCTTGTACAACAGAGAATGTAAGCCCAAAAAAACTGTAAACTGAGCCATAAACTAAGTTAAGAAAAACTTAATTAATTATGCACAAATTAATTTTGTTTTTATTTTATTACTAGTTAGCAACACTGCTGGAATTTCCGTTGCTAATGGCCTCAGCTCTAATAGCTTTCATACGTGAATTCCCATGTTCATTTGAATTTATACCCTTAATCGTACTTTCCATATCTCTGCCCTTGCTTGCTTCTTCTTTGAATTTCCTGTAAATATCACCCTGATAAAACTTTCTAGTCCTTGCCACCAAAACTATAGAAATTAGAAATCCAAACAAGGTCGAAGCTGCGATTATAAGAAAAGCCATTCTATAACACTTAACACCGTTGCATATCAGTTCTTGTCCAGTCTCCCTTGCAAACCCCGCAGCCCGCATTTGAATTTTCGCCTCTTTATCGTACAGATGGCCTGCCACTAGCACGTTCAGAACATACGATCCCATGGGGCTAGCTACCGACCCCAAATTGTACAATGTTGAGTAATACTTCAATCCAAATACTTCCGATATTATGGCGTACATTAGTGGCCACTGCGCGCCGAAGCAGAATCCAATTATCACAGATGCGAAATACAGCGAGTTTGGAACCCCAAACGCGATTAAAAGATGCCCCGTGCAAGAGACAAGAAGGGTGAGTGAGAAAAGGAGTGGCCGCGGAATTTTGTACTTTTTTAGCAAGAATTCTGACAAGAAACCGGAAACTACTCGGCCGAGATAGTTCCATATGCTAACCAGAGAAACAAATGTTGTTATGCTACGGGTTGGGTACCCCAGCGATTTACCGATTTGACCCAAATTATCAATCGCGGTTAAAGTTCCCCCGATTCCACAAGTTGAAGCTAAGAATAGTATAAGCATGTCGACGCTAAAAAGTGCTTGCAAAATGGTGTAGTCCTCCCCTCTTGGTGGCGGCTTCAGTATGTTGTCGCCACAAGAAGGTTGTTTTTCCCTTTTCTCCTCTAGTGTTGTTATTTTTACCGACGCTTCGTTTTCTGTCGGTAATTTAACTTCAGGGACTTCTGTCGCTATTTGGACGGTAAATTGATTGTTTACCGCAGCTTTCTTGTTGTTCCAAGTATCAATCTCTTCTTTGAAGACTATGACCAAAGGAAGAAAGAGCAAGAAAACAACAAAACAAGCACTTCCAATGCACTCACTTCTACTAAAACTGAACTTATTTTGAAGAATAATCAAAACCATGAGGAATCCGGCCAGGCCGAGTGAGATATAAAGAAACTTGTAAAAAACCTTAACTTCATATTCGTGACGTACGGATTTTATAATCCGAACTGTCCGTAAGAAAACCAAAGAAACAGCGGCAGGAAGCCAAGCGATAAGCAAAATAAGAGATTTAGAATCATCACCATAAATAGAATGATAAATCTGAGTCATAATAGCTCCGCTTAAGCCAACAAAACCTTTCAATAACCCCAAAACACTACCCCGG
>CATIWQ010104458.1:0-50940 GCA_949673415.1 Euphorbia schlechtendalii
TATATATTTAGTTAAATAATTTAAAACGTCCGAGGAGGATTCCCATATGAAGATCGTCGGATGGTCGAAAATCGTGTGATTTGAGGATAAATTTCCTGAAAAGCCGTCATCATTGAACGCGCGAGCTGGTACAAAATCCCGTGCTCACAAGTATTTTTGCTCTAATCCTCATATTTCATTCCCCATTTCAGATTCCAATAAAGTAATAATATTTTATTATTATTAGTATATTAATTTCTTTACATCAAATCTATTCCCAATAACAAAAAAAATATTAAACACATTAAATTAAATCAAAACTAAAAAGAATATTAATATAATAACCATTCCCCAAAATGGGGTTCCCCATATATAGGGAACTCATTTTGGGGATATACTATATGGGGAATGGTTGGATTTGAACATTCCCTACATTCATTTCCCATTTTGGGGATTTCTCCAAAATGGGGAACCATTGGAGTTGCCCTAAATAACTATCTAGGATGGGAATATTCCCATCCCACATATCGGGTTGGCAGTGCACGTCACAATGACCCGTTAGCCAACCCAAAGGTTGCAACACAAGGCAAGCCCACTAGTGCCGCAAGCGCTGCCTAAGGCAGAGCTTGCGGGCTATCCCCGCTAGTACGCGCGGGCTATCCCCGCGCGCTAGCAGCCCTAGAGCCCTCTAGCTCACTAGGTAGCTACGCAGGCCCTACTCCGAACATCCCATGTTCGTTTGGGGCCCACTCGTAATGGGATATATCCCTTGCTCGCTTCATGCATGTTTTTCCCTATTTCATCTTTATTCCTTTATAAATTTGGTCCAACCAATTAATAATTCTTCAAACAAATTCGATAACTTGTATTTTCAGCATTGACCCAGTCTATAGGTTCTTTACTTAGTCCGATACAGACCCAAAGTGTGTGACCTCATAGGATCTGATCGCAAGGTTTTGACTCTATTTATTTTGAGGGCTTATATTCGGTAACGGTGCCAAAAACCTTGTTCCCCACCTTTCTACCGATAAGATAAAAGTTCAAATTATGAACAGGTGTTGTCAATACCGCTTATCAAATAGAAAAATGGTGACCACTGCAAGTATACAGTTTCGATGTAGTTTTAAAAGATATTGATTTCGTAGGGAAGGAACCAGTTCTAAAGACCAACAAGAATAACGGAAAAAAGAAAATAAAATAGATAATTTTATTATTGTTGGGTTGGTTGGGATATGATGGTAAATAAATAGATAAATGTATAAATAGATTAGAGTAGAAGATATCGGTATAGATTATCCCTACAAACAAGTATAGCAAAGAAAACATGCAAAATCATCAAAGATATTACGTAAACTAGACTACTTTAACAGATTCGGTTCTAAACACTCAGATATTCAATTATTCATCACAGAGCAACACATGAAATGACTTTTCTAAATCTAGGGCAAACGAATTAAGATGATTATATAAACCTAGATAAGAATAGTACTATGCTTAGTACGGGTCGCTCTCACATAGCCATATTAGCAAGTTACTATTCCAAAAATGTTGGCTCACTAAATAGCGTTATAATCACAGATCTAGTGATTACACACAATCTTATTAACCCCGAAATCACTCTTAAAGTTAACTCAAAAGCATATAACTTAATTAATATAAAAGACTCAACACGAAATACACAACACAACACGACACATATACATATCATAAACTTTGAAATAGAAAGTATAAGTAGAAAAACAAAGCAAAGTTGCAAGGTATGCAAATGAAAGCTAAAGTTGATCAAACCGTATCCACTTTTTAATGGGAGTTGTCAATTCCCGCAATTCCTAAGTCTACTTTGAATTCGGTCTCGGTTCGTACAGAACCTCCGTTAGGATGCTATTCTTTGTGAATATTGAATAAACGATTATTGAAGAACAAAAACTTTTATTGATAAGTGATTTGCAATTACACCTATACAGCAATCACTCAAATGTGTAGAGAAATTTAGTGATCAAAATAAGGTTTGACTCACTTACACATTTTCTTGCTAACTTAGAACAAAGCGAAATCTACACGATTTTCTCTCTAGAACTATGTATGCACTAATACCACACTACACACCATATACCATATGCCACACCACAACACCACGAAATTATGGAGTTTAGAGCCCTATTTATAGAGTACGAAGGGTTGCATCTATTAAAACGAAGGGTCATGTCCATTAGCGAAGAGTTGTACCACTTCATTGTGATTGGTTAAATTTTTTTGATCTCATCTACAATGGAAAGGCACCTTCTCATGATTGGTTGACTTCTAAAAGGTATTTTTTCATTTGACAGTTGATGGTGGTTAATGGTAGTTGATTGTTCTTATTCAGTGGTTGAAAGAAGGGAAGAGTTGACAAAAAACAGTCAAGGTCATGATCGCGAATGTATGTCACGATCGTGAATACTTGTTTGGCAACTTTCTATTGTGAAGGTTAACAAGTCATGACCGTGATATATATGTCACGATCATGACATGCCTATTTCACATGATTCCTCTTTACGATTTCTACCGATCTTTGACATCTTTGATCCTTTGCAAATTCCTTAAATTCCATGCATCTTTTTGCACCTTTTTCACTCTTTTTGCATAGATTTCCAACTTTAATCATTTTACTTCCAAGATTTAGCTAGTATCTACATTTGGATCCAAAATAACTATATACCACGTGAAATATTTTATATGAAGTATAAAATGAAACAAAACCATATCATTTTCTGATTGAAAATGTCATGATAATAAGTGTAATTATACACTTATCACACCCCAACACTTCACTTTTGCCTTGTCCTCAAGGTAAAAACAACAGAAGTGTATAAATTAGTATTCAAGTTCGTACCTCATTTGATCAAAGATTATTGTAGTGAGTATCACATTCCCACGTCGTATAATATTCAAGTAAAGGTTTGAAATTTCCCACAAATTAGCAATATGCAATTTATTATATAGTCTAGTTGCATACATTTGCTCTTAATGGAGGGTCAACCAAATTGCATCTTCATATAAGTGCTATATGCTTACTCGAAAATTTCCTTCTCTTAAGTATTGTATAAAGTATAAAGGACAAAGGGAGCACACATTGAATTTGATCTAAAGCCATTTTTAGGTAACCTACGATGCTAAAAACACTCTTAGTGGTTGCATTTTATGCTCCATGCCACTCTGCCCTTTTTTTAGTGGTTGCATTTTATGCTCCATACCACTTTCACTCATTTTTTTTTCTTTTAAGCATATGTTTTTGAAGTACAGATTTGTACTTTACACCCATTTTTCATGCTCTGATACTTTTTCTCTTTTCACTCATTGAATGGTTGTAGTTTCTGCTCCGTACCATTCCTCACCTTTTGCATAATTCATTGGTTATCCTCTCTTTCTTTTGATTTTTCACTCTTAATACCCTCATCCTTTATTGATCACTTTCAAAGTATTATGGCTATAGTTTCCCAACACTTTAAACACAATCAATACTTATAGGACTTATTCAAGAATAGCATATAAAACTCATAGTAAGAAAACTACTAGATATTACTCCACTTAAACTTATCGGTAGCATTAAACTAAAACTATACAACTTATACTAAATCATGTTGCATTGAAATGTATATTGAAACTTACTTTGAATGTTGCTTTTTGAATGTTACTCACAACTCATCCTTGCCAAATGCGAAATGTTGAGCGAAAACGCTCACATACTCAATGTGTGGTCATACTCGAAACATTTAGTTCGAAATATGCACTAACATCAAACTTGAAATACCTAACACTCACAATAACCTTGGACAAATGTTAGTATAGTATAGGTATGGATAGTGTATAAATAACACAAAATCAAGAAAAATTTTCAAATTCTTCAATTTTTTTCATTTTATTTAATTTTTTTTTATTTTCGGGATTGTTTTACAAACGCCCCCCCCCCACACTAAAGAAAACAATGTCCTCATTGTGAGAGACTTTAACTTAAAGAAAAATATAAAAATGACAAATAATGAACTAGTCTAAAAATTTGAAAAAGAGAAATAAAGAAAAGAGAAAACCCGTTTCATTGAGAAGGAGAATCCGGTGGACTAGGAGTAAATTGACAATTTTGTTTTCTAAAGAAAGATAGTAATTTTTGAAGCATCAATTTATTAGTTTTCTTTAGAATCTTCATGTCCTTTTTCATTACTCCAAGTTTCGCTTGACAATTGTCCAATTTTTGTTACATGCTCGGCTTCCAATCTTCCGGGGCTTAATCTTCTTCTACTTCATCTTCTTCTTCGATCATCGGAGCCTTTCCAGGATGATGTCTAGTGGTTGGATTAGATGGACCAACAGAAGAATCTTCATGAGTCGATATTAGCTTCTTGGTGTGGTTGGAGTAGGAGTAGAAAGAATATACATCATCATTCTCTTGAAGAATTCTGGTATTCTTTAAGTAAGTCCCATCCATATAGCGAAAATACTCACCTAGTTGTTGGACATAGGGGAGTTCGCTTCTTGCACCCAAGACTATAGCGGTTATAATTTCGACCACCCCAATCTTGTTTCTCATACTTGTAGAATTCTTCTTCATCATGTCCCATATGATATCCACGAATTCCGCTTTTTGTTTCATCAAAGCGAAAGAAAGAACAAACAAATCTTTCTTTTGGACTTTGGTATTCTCTACTCGATAAAATACCAAAGTGGAAAGATATTTGTGTAGTAGAAGATTGCAATCATCCTTAATAAGTTTATTGGGAGAATTTTTAGGATCGAAACTTCTCTTACCCGTTAAATCTGCCCAAACTCAATTTGGTTGAAAAGAATCCATCATGGTTGATGATTTTTCGACTTCAAACCTGAACCAAGTATGCATCGTATCCCTCATCATGATATATTGATTACCTTGATTGCATAATTTTATCGCCCTTTTCGTTGCATCTTCATAGTCGAATGTCACTAGACATTCGAGAATCCAATCTCGATTTTGTGGAAAACTCAAATCCACAACTTTGTGAGTCCAAGACCAGAAAGATAAGCCTCCATCTCTCTATGGAGACTCAATGTTTCCAAGAAGACCATATCGAGGAATATCATCCCCGTGATATCTAATTTGCTAAGCTTTTGGAAGCACTTGCCCTCTTCTCTTAAGGACAACCATACTCCTCCTGGTTTGTTGGCTTTCTCTCCTATTTGTAGATTTCTTCAAAAGCATCTTGATTGTTTTGAAGTGGAAAGGTTTAAAGATAAGGTTGAATGTTGAAGAGTGAAGATGGAGAAATTTCAAAATTTTTGTAAGCTTTTTGAAGGTTGTGGTGGCTAGGGTTCAACTTAGACCTGTTTATAGAGTTCTAATATGTCTCTAATTGGCCACAATAGTCAATATAGCCGTTATTGCACAAAACTAGTTGTTAATGGCAGTTACGGGCATCTGTCGCATGCTGAATAACGATTTGTAACTGTTGTATTTTACCCATGTCGTGATCGCGAAGGCTTATCATGATCGTGGCTCCCTTAATAAAAAAAAGTAGGTTTTGAAACTTGATATTCACGAAAGCGAGATGTATGTCACGGTCATCATCTTCTTCAATTCTTCAAATTCTTCAGTTTTTAGACTTTGCACCTATAATAACTTAGAAACACAAACACAAACACAAACAAACATTGTTAAATATAAAAGATAAATATTTACTATTTCATACCTTGAATGATCATGGTGATGATAGTAACTGAACATCGATGTCTTATTGTTCAAATTTATTTTTGAGATAAGGTTTGCATCGTTGACCATTCGCTTGAAATATTTCTCCATTTTCGACTTTCAATTCCAATTCTCCATTGTCAAATATCTGAATAACTTTGTAGGGTACCTTCCAACGAGATTTAAGTTTTCCAGGGAATAAGCGAAGTCTGGAATTATATAACAGGACTCTACCTCTATCTTTAAACTTCTTTTCTCGTAGTTTTACATCGTGCCATCGTTTTGTCTTCTCTCTGTAGATCTTTGCGTTTTTATATGATGACAAACGTAGTTCTTCTAACAAATTTAAATCCAACTTTCTTCTTTCATTAGCTTTGTGTAAATCCATATTCAAATTCTTTAAAGCCCATAAAGCCTTATGCTCTAATTCTACTATTAAATGACAAGCCTTTCCGTAAACCAACTTATAGGGTGTCATACCAATAGGTGTCTTAAAAGCTGTTCGATAAGCCCATAATGCATCATTTAACTTAGTAGACCAATCTTTGCTAGAATTTGAGACAGTCTTTTCGAGAATCCACTTAATTTCTCAATTATAAATTTCTACTAGACCACTAGTCTGAGGGTGATATGGAGTAGCAACCTTATGATGCACTCCATACTTATGCATCAACTTTCAAAAGTCTTATTGATGAAATGTGAACCTCCATCGCTAATTATGGTCCTATAAACTCCAAATCTACTAAATAATTGCTTAAGAAACTTAGCAACTACTCTAGCATCATTCTTACTATATGAAATAGCTTCAACCCATTTCGAAACATAATCAACTGCAACCAGAATGTAATTATTACCGTTAGATGTAGGAAATGGTCCCATGAAATCTATACCCCAAACATCAAAAAGCTCTACTTCTAGGATGTTTTTCAAGGGCATTTCATCTTTTTGACTTATGTTTCCTGTTCTCTGACAATTATCACAATTCTAAACAAAATCTCTAGCATCTTTGAATAATGATGGCTAATAAAACCCACTCTCTAAAACTTTATCAACGATTTTTGTTGGTCCTAAATGAACCCAATTATGCTATCATGGCAATGACTTAAAACTGAAGAAAAGTTAGTATCATCTATACATCTACAAATAATACTGTCGGCACAAACCTTAAACAAGTAAGGGTCATCCCACATAAATGATCTAATATCCTTAAGAAATTTCTTCTTACGATTAGAATCTAAATCAGAGGGTAAAGTATGCATAATTAAATAATTTGCAATGTCGGCATACCATGGACTAACAGTATGTCTAACAGACATAAGATTTTCATCTAGAAAAAGTTCATTAATATCACCAGTTTCACCTATAGGTCCCTCATCATCTTCTAAACGAGATAAGTGATCAGCTACGGTATTCTCACTTCCCTTTTTGTCCCTTATTTCTAAGTCAAATTCTTGCAAAAGAAGGATCCACCTAATTAATCTAGGTTTGGCATCTTTCTTAGTAAACAAATATCTCAAAGTAGCATGATCTGTATAAACTATTACTTTAGACCCAATCGAATATGATCTAACCTTGTCACATGCATATATGACTGCTAACATCTCTTTTTTCATGGTGGTGTAATTGAATTGTGCAGAAGATAAAGTGTGACTCGCATAATAAATTGCATACAAGTTCTTTTCATACCTTTGACCTAATACACAACCAACAACAACATCACTAGCATCACACATCAATTCAAATGGTAGAGACCAATTTGGTTTAACAATTATAGGTGTAGAAACTAATGCTTGTTTTAAGGTGTTGAAGGCTTTTAAATAGTCATCAGAGAAATCGAACTTCACATCTTTAACTAATAATTTTGTTAAAGGTTTAGCTATAACTGAAAAATCCTTAATAAACCTTCTATAAAATCTAGCATGGCTTAGAAATGATCTTATTCCCTTAACATTTATGGGAGGTGGTAATTTGTCAAAGATCTCGGATTTTGTTATATCTACATGAATTCCCTTTTCATCTATTTTATGACCTAAAACTTTACTTTCATTTACCATAAAATGACATTTCTCCCAATTTAATACCAAATTAGTTTCCTTACATCTAGCAAGTACTTTATCCAATTTTTCTAGACATTTTTCAAAAGAATCTCCATATACAGAGAAATCATCCATGAAAACTTCCATATTATCCTCAAAATACTTACTGAAAATAGCCGAAACACACCTTTGAAAAGTAGCCAGAGCATTGCACAACCTAAAAGGCATTCTTCTGTAAGAAAAATTACCAAATGGACATGTAAAAGTGGTTTTGTCTTGGTCATCTGGCTCAATATGAATTTGAAAATATCAAGAGAATCCATCAAGAAAATAGTAAAATGCATGACTTGATATTCTTTCTAACATTTGATCTATAAATGGTAAAGGGAAATGGTCTTTTCTAGTGGTTACATTTAATTTTCTATAATCTATGCAAACTCTCCATCCAGTTGTTCTCCTAGTAGGAACTAAGTTACCCTTTTCATTTTGAACTACAGTAATACCTTCCTTTTTTATAACACATTGAACAGGACTGACCTATTCACTATCTGAAATTGGATAGATAATTTCTGCATCTAGCAACTTAATAATCTCTTTTTTAACAACTTCCTTCATGTGAGGATTTAATCTTCTTTGCCTTTCTATTTTAGGTTTACTATACTTCTCCAAATTTATGGAATGCATTACTATATTAAGGCTAATCCCTCTAATATCGGAAATTTTCCAACCAATACTCCTAATTCTACCCTTTATTATCTCTAATAATACTTCTTCCTACAAATCAGATAACTTACTAGAAATGATAATGGGTAGGGTATTGTTGCTTCCTAAAAATGCATATTTCAAATGACTGGGTAATTGCTTCAATTCTACCAAGGGTGGTTTATCTATAGAAGGTGGTATAGGATCATCTTCCCTAACTAATTTTTCAATTTCAGAAGAATAAATTTTCAAGGAATTCAAATGTTGACTCTTCATGAGATGTAACATGACAAATTTCATCTACGCATGTATCAATTAAGTTATCAATCATGTAATCACCGCAAACCTTATCCCAATGTATTTTAGTAAACATTCTGACATAAAACAAAATAAAATAACAAACAAATATATGAATAAAATAAAAGTGTACTGTAGTCTCTTGATCTTTAAAACACACTTGCCTTCCCCGGCAATGGCGCCAAAAACTTGATCGCAAGGTTTTGACTTTATTTATTTTGAGGGCTTATATTTGGTAACGGTGCCAAAAATCTTGTTCCCCACCTTTCTACTGATAAGATAAAATTTCAAATTACGAACAAGTGTTGTCAATACCGCTTATCAATTAGAAAAATGGTGACCAGTGCAAGTATGCAATTTCGATGTAGTTTTAAAAGATATTGATCCCACAGGAAAGGAACCAGTTCTAAGGACCAACAAGAGTAACGAAACAAAGAAAATAAAATAAATAATTTTATTATTATTGGGTTGGTTGGGATATGATGGTAAATAAATAGATAAATGTATAAATAGATTAGAGTAGAAGAAATCAGTATAGATTATCCCTACGAACAATTATATCAAAGAAAACATGCAAAATCATCAAAGATATTACGTACATTAGACTACTTTAACAGATTCGGTTCTAAACACTTAGATATTCAATTATACACTGCAAAAGCAACACATGAAATGACTTTTCTAAATCTAGTGCAAATGAATTAAAATGATTATATAAACCTAGATAATAATAGTGCTATGCTTAGTACGGGTCGCTCTCACATAGCCATATTTAGCAAGTTACCATTCCAAAAATGTTGGCTCACTAAACAACATTATAATCACAGGTCCAGTGATTATACATAATCTTGTTAACCCTGAAATCAATCTTAAAGTTAACTCAAAAGCATATAACTTGATTAATATAAAAAAACTCAACATGAAATACACAATATGATAGACATATCATAAACTTCGAAATAGAAAGTATAAGTAGAAAACAAAGCAAAGTTGTAAGGTATGCAAGTGAAAGGTAAAGTTGATCAAACCGTATCCACTCTTTAATGGGAGTCGTCAATTCCTGCAATTCCTACATCTGCTTTGAATTCGGTCTTGGATCATACAAAACCTCCGCTAGGATGCTATTCTTTGTGAATATTGAATAAACGAATATTGAAGAATGAAAACTTTTATTAATAAGTGATTTGTAATTACACTTATACAACAATCGCTCCAATGTGTAGAGAAATCTAGTGATCGAAATAAGGTTCGATTCACTTATACATTTTCTCGCTAACTTAGAACGAAGCGAAATCTACACGATTTTCTCTTTAGAACTATGTATGCACTTATACCACACTACACACCATATACCATATGCCACACCAAAACACCACAAAACACCATTGGCGAAGAGTTGTACCACTTCATTGTGATTGGTTGAATTGGTTTGATCTCATCTACAATGGAAAAGGTACCTTTTCATGATTGTTTGTCTTTCAAAAGGTGTCTTTTAGTATGAAAGTTGATGGCAGTTGATGGCGGTTATCCAACGGTTGAAAGAAGAGAAGAGTTGACCAAAAACCATCAAGGTCGCAACCGCGAATTTATGTCACGACCTTGAATACTTGGTTGGCAACTTTCTGTTGTGAAGGTTAACAAGTCACAACCGCAATATATGTATCACGATTGTGACATACCTTTTTCACATGATTCCTCTTTGCGATTTCTACTGATCTTTGACATCTTCGATCCTTTGCCAATTCCTTAAGTTCCACACATCTTTTTGCACCTTTTTCACTATTTTTGCATAGATTTCCAACTTTAATATTTTACTTCCAAGATTTACCTAGTATCTGCATTTGCATAAAAAACAACTACATACCATGTGAAATCTTTTATATGAAGTATGAAATGAAAGAAAGCCATATCATTTTTTGATTAAAAATGTCATGATAATAAGTGTAATTATACACTTATCAGGATCCCAGAGTATATAGCCACTAAAGGTTAACCTAAACATAGCTTCCCATTCGGGAACCTTTAGGCTTAGTGTTACAGATCGATATAAAACCCGATACCTCTATACAATCAAATGGGCTTTCCAAAGGAGTATGATCCCCAATACTTGGAATGTCACATGCTTGTGGCTTGATCTAGTTCTGCAGTAGTAACCAATATAAAACACTCCTTCCGTCAGGTTAAGTACCATCCAATTTATTGAGCTCGGATTAAGTGTCAGCTCATGTAATTGTCATTGCTATCCTGGAATTAGACTTGTTCACGTAGAACACCACTCGGCCATTATGTGTCAAGATTGACTAGAAACCCGTTCTATCAATCTTATACTCTAATAAGAGGTTTATGAGTGTGTCACTTCAACAAGGAGCCCTAAGGTACATCTCCCATTATATCATTATATCAGGTTCGATGGATCCCATCTTGACTACTCGGCTTAACAATATGTGATCATCATTATACCTATAATCACCCTTATCATCTTTGTCACCAGGGTATGAATAAGTATGAGCCAAAGTATAGCAATTCCTACATAAGGTAACTAATATCTCAGGTCTGAAGATACTTGTGCTTCTAATGCAGTAAGACATGACACCAACACATGGATATAGTTATTTTCGAGTGTCTATCTTATAGCAGTCTCTAATTTATTACCCGAATACATTCATGTGTTAACTCAAGGTACCACCTTCAACTCATGAGATCGGCTACTTGGATCTAATCCAAGGAGTAAGCTTACACATACTAGTTTATCCATTCCATTGATGTCTAGTCTTAATAAAATTTTGACTATGGATATTTAGACTATTCATAGTAATACGTATGTGCACTTCTCACACCACATGGCTCCCACTATGTCCTCACACTTTTATGCTATGAAGTAGTCATGGAATTTATCTCATCAGTGCGCATATGCATATTTAATATTATACATATATGATACCAGTGAGATATATAAATAAATAGAAAGCATTGATAAGCAACAAAGATTCCTTAATTATTATTATTAATAATTTGAAACCGTTTGTACATTGTAACTAATAAAGATATATCGCCTTAATTGTTTCTAGGGCATACATCTGTCTAACAATCTCCCACTTGTACTGGAGCCAATGGCCCATGTGCCTCATGCCATACTTGTTAACATGCTGGTCATGTTTAACTTGAGTCAATGGCTTAATTATCCCATCTACTAGATTCTGATCCATCAAGATGTATTCTAAGTGTGAGCGGGCGATGCGGAGAGGAGGCCGAGAGTACACGAAGTGAGAGGCGCGGTCCACCAGGGTGTTTGAAAAAAGATGCATGCCGGGTCTGTAACCCGGGAAAAGGTTTTGAAGAGAGGGTGAAAACATTTATTCAGATCGGTTCGAACCCGAATCTGCCATCTCTTAGTGTGGAGTCACCACCTGGATTAGCTCTTTCTAGGAATTAGAGTCTTGTGAGGCTTAATGTCCGGGGGACTGCCCACTAAGACACAAGGATTCAGGTCTGGGATAAGTTGCTTATTTCTCATTGGATCACACTATATTACATCTACAAAAAACTGTATTTTCTTAATTGCACATATTTGCACTTAGGTCATTTTTCGAGTTTACATGCATGATTCACGTATAAAAAAAGTAGTAAATCCATCCACAAAATAGTAAGTAAATGTGAAAAGTAAATGCGGAAAATAAAATTACAAGGCTTTCAAAAATCGGGGGATGCAACTGCCCACTACCCTGTTAATTACATTTTCTGTAAAAAATGTGCAATACCCGAAGGAAAAAATAAAATCCTAAACATACATCTAGCTTGCATCCACAAGGGTAAGCACAGGGGATATCACATATGTTGGATTTGATTTTTGCGAGGCCCATGTGGCCTAATTAAAACATCGATGATTTTAAAGTTGTTAATTTAAATAAAAATAATTCATTTTTATTTTCATGTATGTTGGTCGATTTTATTGGTGAAAATGACTGCATGGCATAAGGTGAGGTCTGTTATCCGGGAATATATTTTATTCCCTTTGTGGGGGTATTCTAATACAAAAATTAAAAAGAAATAAAAGGAGAGAATTACAACATTGCTTACAATAATAAGGAATAAAAATAATTCCTAGGTCCATAAATAAAATCAGAAGAAGATGAAAGCAGATGAAAGCATGAAATTTGCAACTCTAGGAACTCAGAGGCTTACCCTTGTGGTATGAATCTACTTCAGTGTATCCGTTCGGCCTTTGGAAATCCTCCTCATCCTTTAGTTTAGGTGAAATTGTTGATGTAAAAGTCTAAAAAATCTTCGTTTAATTCTTGGAATTTTAGTGTGATTTAATTGAAAAATACATGTTTATTTATCCAAAAGATAATCAGACTCGGGTTCTAAATTTGTTTTAGACCCGAGAATATCTGAGGATTTAAGAAGAAATAGATGAAAAAATTTGAATAAAAGATGAAGAGATTTGGGATCCAAATGTGTTTTGGATCCGAGAAAAAATAAATAGAAGAAAAGAAAGTATTGTTTATATTTTTTTTATCTGAAAGAGAAGATTTTCTCTCTAAATTTTCGAGCCCCCTGATTATCGAAAAAGAACCGAGTATTTATAGGAGAAATTCTGAAAATCCAAAAAAGGCAAGTTTTTCCGGCAAGGGGTCTCACCGGAAAAAGTCAGGTGAGGCCCCTCACCGTGACTTTGGCGAGGCCATGTGCCTCGCCAAAGCTTGGCAAGGCAGCCTTGGCAAGCTCTTTAGCGAAGCTCAAGCCTTGCCAAAGCTTGGTGAGGGAGCCTCACCAAGCTCTTGGGCAAGGTTCATGCCTCGCTGAACTCTTTTGGCGAGGTTCACCTCGCCCGCCTTTAGCGATGCGTGCCCCCGGATTTGGTTTTCCACCATGTTTTATGTATTTTTTTTGTGTATTTTATATTTTTTAATTAATTAAATAATTTTACTGAGAATGTCCTTTTGAATTTAGAGATGAGAAGGATTCCCATTCGAGCGTGTCAGGGTACTAAAAAAATGTGTGATTCAAGGATAAAATCCTGAAAAAGCCATCATCATCGAGCGAGCTGGTACAAAATCCCATGCTCACAGCTACCCCTCGTGTGATAATTGCTGGTTGTGTAATTAGTATTATCACACGAAAAGAGAGGAGGGATAGAGAGAATACCTGATCGGTGTTGTTGGTGATTCATTATTCCCAATTGGTGATGACATGGGCCTTCCTTTCTGGCGTTGTGTCTTCATAGGGTTGTCCATCTCCTTCTTCAGAATCCCTTAGTTACTCAACTACTAAGGTGTCAGCCTCTAGACTTGCTGATAGCGTGAATGTTCTAGGTTCATCCATCATTACAAGTTGCACAATCGTAGACTCTAAGTCTATAATTTTTGCAAAGATCTCTGTATCTTGGAAGCATAGTGTTGACCATGAAGTTCTTTGCGAAATAACAGTCCCTTTTATACTTCACGTACTTATCAATTTGATAAATAAATGGATCCTCTACGAGGAGTTTGGGATATGGATTATCTAGTACATAATCTAGACCAAGGCTTTTAGGAACCCTATCACACACTCGAACCACTCATGAAAGTTATCTCGTATATAAAACTTATTATCAATCGGATGCATTATCAGTATTAGTGTTCTTTATTCAACATAGATATAAGAGAGAATTTGTTTAGACATTAATATATGTACATGCATTTAATATAAGGTCTTTAATTAAACACATAATTCCTACTATTTTCTCGACATTTAAATAGCCCCTTCTATTCAAATATAGGAAATCTGGTCTAACCAATATTCCTTAGTAGGTAACATCCATAGCCACTCATCATGACCCGTGCCACTATCTCAGGTCAAGCCACAACAAGATAACCATGGTTAGAACCTATCCATTTACATCTCTTGCAATTGCTAATCCATTTGAGTTATCATTCTCGAGATGTACGTACCCGATTGCACGACTCCTCAAATGAGTCTCCAATTTGGCATTAATTCAAATAATATAGATAACTAACCCATCTAGTCTCATGACCAAACACAGGTTAAGGGAAGGCATGTTGTACATGTTCTTACATCCATTAATAAGGTTGGTATCACAACTTATGACGGGAAGACAATCTACCATCTTAATATTATTGTAAGGATTTTATTGGTGCTGCTGGTCTCGCCCTAGTCTAGGTCTTATATGATGGATATTATTATAAAAATTATAATTCTGGGCTACTTGGAATTATTAACTCTAAGGGAACATGCTCTGGACTGGTATATCATAATCATTCCATTATGCCAAGACACAACATAGGATGCAAAATAAACAAGGTCCATGTTTAAGTTCTTGCACCTATATTTATAAGTTTTAATTTAATAATTTAAACCATGTTTGTAAATTCATATACGGAATCTAATTACCATACTAGAAATTGAATAAGTCATAAAAGTCCCTTGGGTACTCTTTAATCTAATGCTGATGGTAATTTCCAGGTAGGAGAGGCCTTGTAAAAGTGAATGAGCAGCCATGTCCAATCCTTACCAAAATCACCATGGGCATTTTAATTCATTGTACCATAGATAACTATGATTTAAAGATTGCGTTCTTTAATTAAGTGAAGTACGAGATGAGCCTCAATTAAAGCATTTACATGTGTGGTAAAACATTGCTAATTTATATGATAAACGCCTAGACTAAGTTTGAGCAAAACCTTAGTCTGGTTATCACATCTTTTTCTATAATAGGAATTGAACCCCAAGTCATGCGTAGCATACTTTAATCAGTTCAAAGAAAATAGCATTTTAACATATTATTATCAATCATGCATAGCATAAGGGCTCTGATATCATTGCTAGTTAATAAAGACAGTAATTGAACAACAATCCTTGCAAGGCGGAATTTCAAAATTTAAAATTAACCTATAGATCTCCTAAGCATGCCATGATTGATATAATCTAAGTTAAAACATTCCATAAATGCTTTTAGGTTTGTAAAGCTTATAAAAGAAACATGTAAAGGTTGAAGCATTACCAGTTGATGCATACCTTCTCCCTTTTGGTAGCGATATTCCCTTCGAGTAATTAGGCAGCACTTCTTTAGTAAGAGCTTCCAAACTAGGGGAGCCTCTATGATTGATCCACGTGGATCTTCACCAACCAAAGCCTTGTTGAGGAAGAACCCTTTAATAGATAGTAGCTACTAGACCACTCGAAAACCAACCAAAAAATAATCTAGAAGGCTCACTTAAGAAACAGCTCTCAAAAAGAATTCTTTAATTATTTAGACAAACTCGTGAAGGATCTCGCATAACAAAAGAAGAAGAGGGAGTCGAATCCAGATAGAAAATTTGAGCTTAAAGCTATTTTCAGATGTTATGAATAAAGTGAGGAGTGGAGGCCTATATATAGGTAAAAGGGGTAGTGTTAGACTCTCCCTAAATAACTATGTGGGATGGGAATATTCCCATCCCACATATCAGGTTGGCCGTGCGGGTCACAATGACCTGCGGGCCAACCCACGGGTTGCAACATAAGGCAAGCCCTAATGGGCTTATCTTGTACCACAAGCCAGCTTGTGGGCTTGTGCGCAGCCCAAGCTGCCTTAGGCACTACTTGCGGGCCTACAGCTAGCTGCACACGTAGGCTGTCCCCATGGGCTAGCTACCCATGAGCAATCTAGCTAGCGGGGTAGCTGGGCAGGCCCAACTCTGAACATACTATGTTTTTTTAGGGCTAACTCGCAACGGGATAAAACCCTTGTTCGCTTCATGCACCTTTTTCCCTATTTCCTCTTTATTCCTTTTATTTATTTTGTATTTTCAGCATAGACCCAGTCTATAAGTTCTTTACTTAGTCCAATAAAGACACAAAGTGTGTAACCTCATAAGATCCTAGAGTATAGAGACACTAGAGGTTAACCTAAACTCTGCTTCCCATTTAGGATTCTTTAGGCTTAGTGTTCTAGACCGATATGGAACCCGATAGCTCTAGACGATCAAATGGGCTTTCTAGCAAAGGCATATGATCCCCGATACTTGGAACGTCACATGCTTGTGACTTAATCTGGTTCTGCAGTAGTAACCAATACAAAACACTCCTTCCATCAGGTTAAGTACCATCTAGTTTATTGAGCTCATATTAATTATCATCTCATGTAATAGCTTTAGCTATCCTGGAATTAGACTTGTTCACGAAAAACACCACTCGGTCATTATGTATTAAGATTGAGTAGAAACCCGCTCTATCAATCTTATACTATGATAAGTGGTTTATGAGTGTGTCACTTCAACAAGGGGCCCTAAGGTACATCTCCAATTATATCACTATATCACGAGCAATGGATCCCATCTTAATTACTCAGCTTACCAACATGTGATCATCACTATACCCGTAATCACCCGTATCATCCTTATCACCAGGGTCTGAATAAGTATGACCCAAAGTATAGTAACTCCTACACAAGGTAACCAATATCTCAGGTTTAAGGATACTTGTACTGCTACTACAAATAAGACATGAAACCAACACATGGATATATAGTTATTTTTTAGTGTCTGTCTAATAGCGGTCTCTAATGTATTACCGATGAGCGGATGATGTTCTACCATCGCGGTTGTCACGAGGTGCCGACCCTGTAAGATGGGGTGTGGGGTTTTCTAAAATGGGCATTGCGGTTGTGGAAAGTGTTCTAAAGACTCGAGGCCTAAACCTCTAGCCTATGTTATATAGAGTCGCCACCTAAATAAGCTCTTCTGAAAATTTGGTACAGCCTAGATTCGTTAAGCCTAAACAATACCGTAGTATAGAGATTTGGGTTCGGATGAGTTACTTATTTCGTCATTATTTAAATCATATTAGGCAAGTGGCTACCATATTCCAATATCATGATATCCAAATTCTAAATCATTTTTCGGTTATGTTTAAGCATGCATATGGAAGGCAATAAATAAGTGCGGAAAGTAAACACATAGGAAAGTAACTGCATCTAGTCTAGGGGGGATTATTTACATATTTTGGGGATGGGGAATACAAATTGCCTAAAATACATGAGATCTAGGTAAATGAATACATCCATATCCTATTATACAACCAATCTAACAAATACATAATTTTTATTAAAGTGCGATATTTGAAGGATAACAAACATTTAACCTAATCTACCTACATCCACAAAGGTTAGCATGAAATATTTTCACAACACAAACATGTGCCAATGCACCAATTATGTTCTGTTCGAATATTTGAAAGACCTGTGTGGTCGAGTTTAAATAAAAAGTGCCGACAAAGGCTCATGGTTTCCGTTGTAAAAAATGATCCATTTTTATACAAGTATGTTACAAGTTTTATTAATGAAAATGCCGAATGTGAACTTTGTCGGGTCAGATATCCAATAGCGGGGCATTCCCTTCGTGGGGGTTTCCTAGTCGAAACTTAATTATTCACAAATATATGGAAGTTGTAAGTAATTCTAAGCCCATGGACATAATCACTATCTTCCATATATATTTCGAGGAAATTCAAGTATGGTAATAATTTTATCTCGGTTAAGAGGAAACCGTTATTTAAATTTTCTCTCATGATATATCCAAAAGACTAATACAACACATAATTATTCTACTAATCTTGGTATGTTCATGTAAACAAGTAATTTTTGGTTAATTAACTTATATTTAGAGTATAATATCTAAACATATATTCTGGAAAAAAGGGGTAACATCGATGTCGGTGTCATCATTGCAACACCGACATCGACGTTGCAATACCAACATTAACATTGCCTAATTTTTCTAGAATATAGAGGGAAAAAGGTAAGCATTTAAACACTTTCAAAACAACATCAAATCATCAAATAAGCATGAGGCACAAAACTAGGAACTCAAAGGCTCACTCGTTAGTCGAGAATCCTCTTCTTTGAGATCCGCAAAACTCCTCCGGGAAGCCCTCCTTGTTTCTTTGTTTGTGTAATGTGGTATTTTAGCTTGAAAAAACCAAATGATGGGACAATTTTTGCTCCCCAAACTTAAAGTGTAGTGACTTTTATGTATGTAAGAACTATGTTGATGGCTTCTCCACTAAGTTTTATTGAATTAAAACTTAACAAAGATGACATAAAGTTATTTAAACATGAACATAAACTAGAGACATGATTCTCTTCAACTTGACTCAATTTTGGTGAATCTAAACCTCATAGTTACCTAAATAAATCCAAGAAAACCTAAGTTCATACCCTTTCTATGAACTTTACTTAACCTTTTCAAAGAAATCTTGTTTTCCCTTATGAACATGCACCAAAAACGAACCCAAAAACTTATGGAATTTAAAATTTTCTCTCCAAGATAAGTGAGCTTTATTCTCTGCTACTTTTGGTATAAAAATGCATCTCTCTTTATCTAAATATGAGCCCTCCATTTGTAGGAGAGTTCCCTTCAATCCAAAGACAAAAAGCAAGATTATTCACCCTAATTTTTCACTTTTTACCTCCCTAATCTAAGGGAAGAGGACCCTCTCTAGCCACTCTATAGTGTGCCGCAAGCTAAAGAGGTTAAACAATTCTGCTATTGCTAACTCAACGACATTGGTAATGATGTTGCATTGCAGACATCGATGTTGGTCACATCGGAATTAGTGTTGAAAACATCGGTATCAGTGTGGGCTTTTAGGTCTAATTTTAGCCCAAAATGGGCCGAATCTCTATTGAAGTGGTAATGTCAGTGTCACTATGGCAATGTCGACATTGACATTACCAATGCCAATACTGATGTTATCACATTTGTATGGGCACTGGGCCTAACTTCAACCAAGCCTTGAATGCTCTAAATAAAGAAGGTCATCTAAGGTTTGTAAGTAACGAGGAATGCTTCTCCTGAGGACCTACGAGACCCTATCAAAGTGGAAGACTAGCAAAGGAAAATAAATTACAGATTCATCATCAAACTCACTAGTGAGGATTAAAATCACATGCTCAAAGGTTGCCCCTCATAGGATCATTGCTGATATGAGATCAGTATGGTCCCACGATTGAAAGAGTAGTGGGGTTTAGAGGTGATACCTGACCGGTCATGGTTGGCACTTCCCGACGTGGGGTCTTTGTGATAATTTAAGGCTTTTCATCCTAGCACCATGTTTTCACAACTGGTCTCTCGATGCTCCTTGTGAGTTGCTTGTTCGGCAGTAGCTTCCCCCTGAATGTCAACCTTCAACTTGTCACCGTCGTTAAGGAGAAGTTTGGAAGAGGTACAAACTGTAGAAAGTCCATTGACTGTAATAAGCCAGGGAAAATGCGGACTGTAGAAAGTCCATTGACTATAGTATATCAGAGAAATTGTGGATAGTAAAAAGTCCATTAACTGTAATAAGTCGGAAGAGATGCGAACTGTAGAAAGTCCATTGATTGTAATAGGTTAGGAAAAATCCGAATTGTAGAAAGTCCATTGACTGTAATAAGCCAGGGAAAATGCAGACTGTAGAAAGTCCATTGATTGTAGTAAGTCGAAGAAAGTGTTGACTTTAAAAAGTCCATTGACTGTAATAAGTTGAAGGAGGTGCGGATTATAGAAAGTCCATTAACTGTAATAAGTAGACCTGTTCGCCCGGCCCTCCCCGAGCCTGCTTCAATGGGCTGGGCTTTGACACTTATTTTTTTCAAAAACCTAGTTAGAGCCCGAGCTCGTCAAAGCTCGAATTTTTATGGGTCGGGCTTGGTTTTTATATAAATACCCAAGCCCGGCCCAAACCCAGCCCAACGAATAATTTTATTTGTTTTATTATATATTTATACATTAAATTTATAACTATTTTAAAATTTTGTATTTTATACCATCTAATTTATATACTTGATTGCAATTAATTTTAACAAATATTAAAGATTTTAAGTAAACAATTCAATTATGTTTAAAATTTAAATATATTTTGATTTATTTTATATTTTTTCTATTTAATTTAATAAAAAAGTTTATAATAAAAAAATATTCACGGGCCCGGGCTGGGCTTGGGAATTACCTTGTAAACCCATCCCAAGCCCGGCCCAAGCCCGAAATTCTAAAGTATGGGCTTGGGCCGAGCTTGGGTTCATATTTTTATTAAAAAGCCCACCCAACCCGGCCTGAACCCGGCCCGGCCCGCCTGATAAACAGTGTCTAGTAATAAGTCAAGAAAAATGTGGATAGTAGAAAGTCCATTTACTATAATAAGCTAGGGAAAATGCAGACTTTAGAATGTCCATTGACTGTAGTAAATCAGAGAAAGTGTGGGCTATAGAAAGTCCATTGATTGTAATAAGTAGGAGGAGGAGCGGACTGTAGAAAGTCCATTGACTGTGATAAGTCGGAGAAAATGTGCAGACTATGGAAAGTTCATTGATTATAATAAGTCAGAGAAATGTACAGACCGTAGAAAGTCCATTGACTGTAATAAGTCTGAGAAAATGTGCGGACTGTAGATAGTCCATTGATTGTAATAAGTCGGAGAAAATGTGCGGACGTAGAAAGTTCGCTATGAATCCTTCTTATGGGTTGATCTCTCGTTGATCAGGGATTGCTTTGTACCATCATCCTGTTGTTCCCGTTTAACAACAAAGTGAGCCGTTATTTCTTTGACCCTACTAAGAAATATTTCAAATGTTAGAAGTGTATTCATGAGACGTGTCCGAATCGACAGGTTAAAAAGTTCGAGTTAGAGCACTCATTTTTTGTCCCGGGATTGGGACGCAGGGCTTTTAGTATAGCCCCGTAAAAAATAATAATATAAATAAAATTTGAAAGTCGGGCGCATTCCTTTTATCAGTGTTTTGTTGCGGTAGAAAATTTTCCAGAGTGGGCTTAATCTTGTAAAAAGAATAAAAGAAGAGAAAAAATGCAAAATTAAAAAAACCCCATATCGATACCGACGTTACCAATATCAATACCGGTATGGTGATATCGGTGTCGATGTTGGTAACATCGACATCGACGTCGACTTTTTGGAGGTAGAATCCTTAAAATTGAAAAAATCCTTTCTTCTCCCCCATTCTATTATTTCCGAACTCCCCCTCAAAAAATCTCCATTTCTCCTCTTTCCATCGATTTTCTCCACATCATGAAGGCAATAACCAAGGGTAAGAAACCCCAAGTTATTGCCGCCTCATCTCTCCCGATCCATCTAGTGATCCCAAAGCTCTGTTCATGCTCCGTGGCTCGGGGAAATGGCTTCGACTCAACGGACTAATTCGTGGGCTATTCTCCCACTTCTCCTATTACCTCCCTCTTCCTGAGACTTCATGAGCATGTCTCTAGCGTTCAGCTAACCTAAGAATCCTTCATCTATCCCGATTTCTTT
Source organism: Euphorbia schlechtendalii (assembly GCA_949673415.1). Lineage (NCBI taxonomy): Eukaryota > Viridiplantae > Streptophyta > Magnoliopsida > Malpighiales > Euphorbiaceae > Euphorbia > Euphorbia schlechtendalii. Next base: position 21,994 of record CATIWQ010104458.1, read on the forward strand.
GATTTGGAATCAATTTCATGTGGAATCGGTCCATGAATAAGTAGTATTTAGGACCCTTTAGATGTTTAAAACACTTTAGTTTGTGAAATTTGGAGTTTTGGAAGGAATTTTTGCCTAAAAATGGCAAAGGGGAGACTCTCAGTTTTCTACAACCATAACATAGGTACCGATGTTATGGCTGCAAACCTAAAATCGATATCGATGTTAGGTATGTCAGTGTTGTAATGCCGATACTGACATTGACTCGGGTAGATTACCTTTTTGCTGTATTTCAACCTTCTTCTTCATTTTTTACTTATGTTTTTAGTAAATGTTTGATTCTTTGTACAACAACGTGCCTCAGGGGGAAATTTGAGTCCGTGGGCTTATCCGCTCTTTCCCTTTGTGATTTTGCGAGATAAAGTGACATCGTGAATGTGACACTAATTCATCTTTTTCATCTTTTCCATTCTTTTTTGCACCCATGTTGTTTTTTGAACATGACTTGGATTCACACCTTGAGAGTCTGGTGGGCCAGGATATAGAGGGATTCAGACCTCGAGGCACCCGTTTGGGCCATCGACTTTGGGGGGATTGTGAGCGTGCTCTCCTATCAAATTCCTCACTTATCTCATGCTACTTTGACCGCGACGGTGGAACGCTAGTCAGAGATAACACATACTTTTCATCTGCCAGTGGGCAAGTTGACCATGACTCCCTCCGATGTCGTCGCCATCATGGGCTTGAGCTGGGACGGCTCCACTATCCACATTGATATCTTCATGAATAGATTTTCTACCCTGACTCAGGTGGTGAGAAAGGTCGAGACCTTATTTGAAGTTTTCCCTCTCATCGAGAAGTTGGCGTACAACGACTTCTACCAGCATTGGAAGAGGATTCGACCGTTTCCTAAGGAGCTCCACCCCCAGGCAGTGAGAAATTTCATTATCGACCTCTTATCCATCATCTTCTTTTCTGTATCATCTAGTATGATCAAATATGGGCTGATATCGGTGGTTGAGGATGTTGCGAACATCCCAAGCTGGAACTAGCCCCGGGCCATATTAGGTCAGATGTATTATGGCTTAGACTATGCAGTGAGGTTGCACAATAAGACCCTCAAGCTTAGTCACCTCCTCCTCCAGGTATTTGTGTTTTTTGTGGATTATCTTTTACATAATTTTGGCTCTTATGTTGTACTGACATGGTTACTTATCTTTGTTTTGTAGATTTGGGCTTTTGAGTACTAGGTACTCCCTCCTCCTATCTTCGAGGGTGGCCCGAACCCAAGGGTTACCTTGATTTCCCGATGGTGTTGTCGAGGTAAGCGGTCTACGCAAGTGGAGGATGGGCTACCGTGAGTGCATTTGCAATCTCTCCTAGGATTAGGTATTTCCTTTTTGCTTTAGAATCTCGATTGTTATTCTATCTTTCGCAATGCATCAATTATTGATTTGTAGTATTCTTTGCTCTCGTATTTGTATAGATTGTGGAGGACCCTTGGGGAGACGTGCCTAACCAAGACTCAATTTTGGAGATGAGGAGGGATGTGGATGACCATCGCTTTATCTTGGAGAGCCCGTGGTCTCTCGAGTGGTATTTCTATGAGCGGGTCCGTGATTTGAGAACCTCTTCAGTAGCTGGTCGGCCAGTGCATCCTCAACCTCAAGTCGGTGTATTTTAGCTACATCTGACGATCACGATAGTGTTTGATCGCCTAGAGTTCCTCGAGGGGAATGAGGAGGTGGTCGAGTGCATTGATGGTGACTTCCAGGTTCACTTAGCTTCACTCATGCCGCCTTATCCCTGGTTATGGCATGATGACTCTGAGTTGTGGAACCCAGGCACGTCAAGGAGCTCATCCTTAGTGTTACAGCAAGGTTGATCAATAATAAGGAGGGTGAGGAGGAGGATGATGATGATGACAGTGATGATCATGGCAACGATGACCATGGTGGCCCTGGCAGAGATGCGCCTAATGCAGGTGCGTAATATAGTCCTACGACTCTCACTATGCGACCTTCTCAAGTCGTCACTCTTAGGGTATGCCTTCTTCTCTTATTACCTTTACTTAGGTGTATTGCTTCCCTTGCGCTCCTTCCTTGAGTCGATTAATGATCTGTTTACTTATGGTTGCATACTGGTGGTATCAAGTGCATCCACATTGAGGCTGGGCAATCAAAGGGCCCTTCTATGCCACCCCCGGGTATCATAGAGAGTCAGGTAGCTACGCCTATGGACGTCACCTTTTCTCTCCTATCCCTGGTCGGGGACACTACCCCTGTGGAGCTCCAAACCAGCCATCATATCTTGGATTTCATCCCCCAGGACACCACACATGTAAGCTTCCTTCTATCTAAGTCTCTTTGCATCTTTTCTTGGTTTTATCCTACCATTTCATTTTGTTAGGTTCGTCGAGCTGAAGCGAAGCGGATGGCGCACTCGTATACATTTGTGAGGGATCTGATCATCACACAAAAAGCACTATTGGGGTAAGGCTTTACGTGTTTACTCCTTGAGTTTCCGCTAGCTGCCTATGTGATGGATAATATTTCATGCATGATGCGATTGTGATGTGATTATAGATGTTGTATGCATGTTCACGATATGGTGTGTGATTTTTTATGCCAGGTTTTACTCGCGTTGGAGCGCCAGGCTCAGTCTTTCATGGAGACTAGTGCTCGGGAGCTGAGGATCCACTGGCATTGTCAGAGGGCCTGGTGAAGGACCAGGGGGAGCACATTCAGAGAATGGAGAGGGATCTCTCTAGGGGTAAGGGCAAGAGCAAGGGACGAACCGCGACTGGGGTCAAGAGTGCAGAGTTTGAGGAGTGGGCCTTTGCCAAGCAGCTGAGGAGGATGAAGGCACCCAGCACATGGGGAGAGGCGTCTAGAGGATATATTCTCCATCATGAGGCTTCTAAGGATGATATTGATCACACGAGCAGGATCCAGGAGTCTCTTGGCAGGGAAAAGGTGGAGTTAAACTGTTCTGCCTGTAGTGACTAGGCTTTTAGGTAGTTGGCCAGTGTGGCCCTTTAGTGTAGCTTTTTGATGTAATTTTATTTTACTTCACCTCTGATACATTGGGGTTTGTAGATTTTTCTGCCTTTATTTGATTTGGTTAGGGCGCATTTCCGCCCTTTTACATTTTTGTGCTTTCTTTCTCGATTATTTGCTGTTCAATTTGTTGCTTTGCCCATTTTTGAACCAGTATATGCATCTGCAGGTATCCATGGCCGTAAACCCGATTTCTATAACCGGTTTTTCCCAAAGCACAGCCTATAATACATCACTACAAGGGAGACATTAGCGTTTATGTTGGAAAATTTCTCCCCTTATAAGTATATACATCAACACCAATGTAAGTAACATTGGTGTCGATATTACCACATCAATACCGATACAGCTCACCCCAACATCAGTACCGATATACCTAACCGGTACCAACTTTGCTAATATCGGTACCGATATTATGACTTCGGTGTCGATGTTGGTTTCTAGGCTATTCAAATTTCTTCCTTTCTCATGGCATCTCACAACTAGCAGCTTCGATCCTTCCTTCGCACCTTGAAAAACTCTGATTGGTCGAGATTGAAGCCTTTTGTTTTATAAGGGTTACTTTATTTATCATTTCGCCCTGTAAACTCAGCTCTTCTCTGGGCTGCCTTGTGATTCTGGGACCCTGATACTCATGTGTTTCGTTTCACCCTTCAGGAGTTGTGCCCCATGATCGAGTAGTTTCAAGCTATGTTTAGCTTTCCTTGTCCTCGAGGCTTCCCTATTGCAGTCCTCGCCTTCCGGTTCAGGGCCATGGATACATTAAGAGGTTTGTGGAACCCGGACTCTATTTATTCATTCTTATCTCAACCGTCTACTCCTCCCGGGTTCTAAGTCGTTGTCATCTTGATTTGGTCCGTAACTAATTCTTGATCTCACTTAGCCTGGCCTTTTATGGTGTCCCTTCTTTTGATGGTCATGTTTATTTGCAGCTCCGAGCCAATTCCCCTATTTCGACTTATCTTTATCATGCAACCTCTTTCCTACGGGCACTCTCCCTCCATGCTAGCTTTAGCTGAGTGTTTAGTCAACATGGATGATACCAACATCGACCGTGGTCTGGTCGATGACCATTTCACCCTTCTCTAGGTAACCTTTTATTTCAACTTTTAACATTTTGCATAGTCCCTCATTAACTATCACTCACGCAGGTGTGGTTGTTGGAGAAGTTATCCTTGATTCGATCTCCTACTATAGACTTTGCCCTCTACTCTCCTACTCAATACAAAAGGCATGGTCTCACTACAGATTGGCACGCAGAGCTCAACGAGGATGAATGAGTTCAGATCATGAGTAGCTATCAAAATCACTAGATTCGATGGGTCTGTCCTTGGTGGGCCATCCCGTAAGTAGTCGTGGTAATGCATGACATCAGGATTCTTTTGCTTGTCTTGCACAAGTTCACTTTTTACTCTCCCTCCCGATTGTGTCGTTACTACGAAAGGCGTCAACAGATCCCGAGGTATTCATGCTCGACTCACAACCCTGATTGGCAATACGAGGGTCCAGATCGGATTCAAATGTTGTAAACGCAGAGGACTCAAATTGTCGACTTAGATTATAGTTATATCGAGATAGATGAGACATACGGGTTTTATCATAGCTACTTATCAGAGATCAAGTCTTTAGGTAATCTTGCAATGCATTTTCACCCAACACTTGATTGGTCCCTATATGAGAGTGGGGAGGCGCCCCTTGACTATAACTGACGGGTGCATGCTAACTCATGTTGTGAAGGCCCTTCTGGTGGGTGCTAATGTCGTTTCCATGTATTAAACATGCTATAGACCTATCGTATTTACTTGGACATGTATTGTAAACTATTTTCAAGCCTAAAATTGTGTTGTTTGCTTATGATGTTCCTGCCATTGGCATACATACATTTAAATAGACACATTCATAATCTTTTAGCATAAATGATGTTTTCATTAATGAAATTATTCGAGGTACAAAAGATTTGACTCCTTTCATTAATCTGCCTGTACAAGTTTTCTAACTAATGAGCTCACTATATTTTCTCTCATTGTCCTAACTTTTGCCTAAATCGCCCTCTCGGGTTTTCATTTTAGTAGACTATTTTGCAAAAAGTGGCCCTAAATTTTTCCTGACAAATGGAATACTAGCCGACCTAATGTTTGTTTTTATATCTTATACACGGTAGTGCTTGAGCCTATCTTGGTTAATTAGGTTGACGAACTCGTTACCATCCATGTCCATGATCTTCATTGCTCCCTTGCCTAGGACCCTTTTTAACACTAAGTTTCCTACTTTCAAAGGAGTTTCTGAAGTCGGACCTGGTAGTTGTATGCTCTAGCCATCATTTATTGGTACATTTGTAGATGATTTAAGGCTCTTAGGTGATACTCATCTATCATATTGAGTTGCTCAAACCTGGCTCTAGCCTAGTCTGACTCTTCCAACTTTGCTTCCAGTGCCACTTTGAGGGATCCCATCTCCAATTCCACCAGTAAAACTACCTCCATGCCATAGACTAAGGAAAAGTGTGTCTGATTTGTTAGGGATTTGACGCTTGTTCGGGATCCCCAAACTGTCAGGGGAAGTTTTTACACTCGATACCTATAGGTGACCACCATCTAGCTCAGGATCTTCTTGATTGACTTGTTGGCTGCTTCCACTACTCCATACTTGAGGCCTATAAGGGGAGGAATGATGATGCTCCATGCCATACTTCTGTTTTAACTGAGCTATATCAACTTGAAATTGGACCGCGTTGTCATATACAATATGGTGAGGCATCTTGTATCACACAAATATGTGTTTTTATGAACTTGGCCATCTTCTTAGCGGTGATATTGGTGTAGGATTCGGCTTCCACCCACTTTGAGATGTAATATATTGTCACCATGATGAACTAGTATCCATAGGTAGAGGAAGGCCGGATCTCTCTGATTATATCTATCCCCAATGTCGAGAATGACCAAGGAGTAGATAAGTGATGAAGTTTTGCAGGAGGCAAATGGCTGATGTCCCCTTATATTTAGCAAGCATGGCATTTCTTCACTTCATCATCGCAATCTGCCACCATGGTTGTCCAGAAGTAACCCTATCGTTGGATCTTCTTAGCCAATGTAATACCATTCGTGTGGGGGCCGAAATTGCATTCATGTATTTGTCTGATCTCCAGGAGGGCTTCCTTCTTTATGAGGCAACGCACCAGCAAACCTTCACTAGTCCGTTTGAACAAGTCATTATCAATCAAGCAGAATTGGACTGCTAGCCGACGGAGAGAGGTTCATTTAGAGTCGGATGCTCCTTCCGAGTATTAGCCATTCTTCAAGTAGCTAATGATGTCTAAGTACCAGCATTCCATTTATACATCATCTTCCACCATGACTATGATAAGTGTATAATTACACTTATTATCATATTAATTTTACACATTAAACACTATAGTTTAAGTCATTTTTATACTTCATATAAAAGATTTCACGTGGTATGTAGTTGTTTTTTATACAAATGCAGATACTAGGTAAATCTTGGGAGTAAAATGATATAAAGCGGAATTCTATGAAAAAAGAGTGAAAAAGGTGCAAAAAGATGCGTGGAACTTAAAGATTTGGTTTAGGATCGAAGATGTCAAAGATCGGTGAAGTTGCAAGGAGAATTATGAAGAAAAATGCAATTCACGGTCGCGATAATCATTCACAGTCGTGACTTGTTCTTCTTCAGAATAGAATTCTGCCAATCAAAGATTCACGATCGCGAGTTGTATATCGTGGTCGTCACTTGGATGGTTTTCTAGTTTTATCTTCTTAACTACCAACCGCTAGATAAGCATGATCAACCTCCATCAACCACCATCAACTACCAATGAAAAGACACTTATCAGAAGTTAACCAATCATGAAAAGGTGCCTATCCATTGTGGATTAGATTGAAGCTTCTCAACCAATCACATTGAAGTGATGCAATCATTAACCAATGGATACGACTCTTCGTTTGGATAGACGCAACCCTTTAAACTCTATAAATAGGGCTTCAAAACCTCACAAATTTCATGCAGTGATACAGAGGGAAAATATTAGAGTGAATGAGAGAGATATAGTGTGTGTATTGATAGATAATTCGTTACGTTCATAAGTGTTAGCGAGAAAATGTTTAAGTGATTCGAATCCTTATTTCGATCACTAGATTTCTCTATATTCTCGAGCAATTATCATATAAGTGTACTTGCAAATCACTTATCAATAAAAGTTTTCTTTAATATTCGTTTGTTCGATATTCACAAAGAATAACATCCTAGCGAAGATTCTATATGGGCCAAGACCAAATTCAAAGTAGACATAGGAATTGCGAGAGTTGATGACTCCCATTAAAGAGTGGATATGGTTTGATCAACTTTAGCTTTCACTTGCATGCCTTACAACTTTGCTTTGCTTTCTACTTATTCTTTCTATTTCGAAGTTTATGATATGTCTATGTGTCATAATGGGTATTTCGTGTTAAGCCTTTTATATTAATCGAGTTATATGCGTTGGAGTTAATTTTAAGAGTAGTTTCAGGGATAACATATCGTGTATAATCACTGGATCTTTGATATAACGCTATTTAGCGAGCAAACATTTTTGGAATGGTAACTTGCTAAATGTGGCTATGTGAGAGCGACCCCGTAATAAGCATAGTATTGACGTTGTCCTGGTTTATATGATTGTCTTAATTCATTTGTGCTAGGTTTAGAAAAGTTATTTCATGTGTTGCTCTGCAGCGAATAATTGAACATCTAGGTGTTTTGAACCGAGTCTGTTAGATTAGTTTAGTGAATCGTAACATCTTTTTTGAACTTGCATGTTTTCTCTGCTATCCTTATTTCGTAGGGAAAATCTATATATTTAGATTATCTAATATTTCACATCTATATTTACTCATTCTTCATTCTAAACCTCCTACCTAAAATATCAAATTTATTTTGTTTTCTTATTATGTCTTTCTTGTTGATCTTTAGAGCTAGTCCTTCCCTGTGGGATCGATATCTTTTAAAACTACATCGCAACTGTATACTTACAGTTATCATCATTTTTCTATTTGATAAGAGGTACTGACAACACCTACATTTTACGCGAACAAGTTTTTGGCAGCATTAATATATAGCCAAACTCTGTGAAAAAGTTATTAAACTTATCAGTAGAAAAGTGGTGAACAAGTTTTTGGCCGCCGTTGCCAAGGAAGGCAATAGCGTTCTAAAGATCAAATTACCGGGGAAGGCAAGTGCGTTCTAGAGATTAAATTGCCAGAGAACGGGCAATTATATTTAATACATTTGTTTTTCTAAGTTTTTCTAGGTACAAAGTCTAAAATTTGAAGAATCTGAAGAATTGAAGAAGATCATGCTCGTGAAGTTATACAACAAAACCTTCTGTTCCTCTTTTGAAGGAAATCATGATATCACGATCGCGACAGGCCTTCGCGATCGCAACATGGGCCCCGGATTCTCCTTCATAACAAACAAGTTTTATTCGTTTCTTTACTTTTCTTTTCATATTTTTATACTAGTTCTTAATTTTGATTTTTATAATGTCTCACAATGAGAATCTTGTGCTCTTTAGTGTAGGGAGACATTTGTAAAAATCCTGTAAAATAAAAAAAAATTGAATAAAATTAAAAAAATCGAAGAATTTGAAAATTTTTCTTGATATGTTTGTTAATTATACATTATCATTTCTTACACTTTACTAACATTTGTCCAAGGTTATTGTGAGTGTTAGATATTTACAAGTTTGATGTTAGTGCACAACATTTATCAGTTTGGAAAGGATGAGTGGTGAGTAACATTCGAGAGCAACATTCCAAGTAAGTTTCTATATATATTTCAAATGCAACATGAATTAGTATAAGTTATATAGTTTTAGTTTAATGCTTCCGATAAGTTTAAGTGGAGTAATATCTAATGGTATTCTAACTATGAGTTTTATATGGAAATCTCAAATAAGTCCTATAAGTACTAAGTGTATTTAAAGTGTTAGGAAACTATAACCATAATACTTTGAAATTGATCAATAAAGGATGAGGGTATTAAAGAAAAATCAAAATAAAGAGAGGATACCCAATGAATTATGCAAAAGGTGAGGAATGGTATGGAGCAGAAACTGCAACCATTTATTAAGTGAAAAAAAGAAAAGAAAGCAGAGCACGAAAAATGGGTGCAAAGTACAAAGTACTTCAAAAACATATGCTTAAAAGAAAAAAATGAGAGAGTGGTATGGAGCATAAAATGCATCCACTAAAAAAAGGGGAGAGTGGTATGGAGCATAAAATGCAACCACTGAGAGTGTTTTAGCATCCTAGGTTACTTAAAAATGCCTTGAGAGAAATTAATCAAAGTGTGCTTTCTATGTCCTTTATACTTTATACTATGCTTAAGAGAAGCTAATATTCGAGTATGCATATAACGCTTATATGAAGATGCAATTCAGTTAACTTTCCATTAAGAACAAAGGTACGCAACTAGACTATATAAATTGCACATTACTAATTTGTGGGAAATTTCGAACATCTACTTGAAATCTTTTGCAACGTGGAATGTGGTACTCACTACAATAGTCATTTGCCAAATAAGGTACGAACTTGATTACCAAATTTATTCGTAAAGAATAGCATCTTAGTGGAGGTACTGTACGGGCTGAGACCGAATTCAAAGTAGATGCAGGAATTATGGGAATTGACGACAACCATTAAAGAGTGGATACAGTTTGATCAACTTTAGCTCTCACTTGCATACCTTACAACTTTGCTTTGCTTTCTACTTATACTTTCTATTTTGAGGTTTATGATATGTCTATGTGTCATAATGCTTATTTCATGTTAAGTCTTTTATGTTAATCAAGTTATATGAGTTGGAGTTAATTTCAAGAGTAGTTTCGGGGTTAATATATCGTGTATAATCACTAGATCTGTGATATAACGCTATTTAGTGAGCCAACATTTTTGGAATGGTAACTTGCTAAATTTGGCTATGTGAGAGCGACCTGTACTAAGCATAGTATTGACTTTGTCCAGGTTTATATGATTGTCTTAATTCGTTTGCTCGAGGTTTAGAAAAGTTATTTCATGTATTGCTCTACAGCGAATAATTGAACATCTGTGTGTTTTGAACCGAGTCTGTTAAATTAGTTTAGTGAATCGTAACATCTTTTTTGAACTTGCATGTTTTCTCTGCTATCCTTATTTCGTAGGGAAAATCTATATATTTAGATTCTCTAATCTTTCACATCTATATTTACTCATTCTTCATTCTAACCCTCCTACCCAAAATATCAAATTTATTTTATTTTCTTTATTTTATCTTCCTTATTGATCTTTAGAACTAGTCATTCCTTGTGGGATTGATATCTTTTAAAACTATATCGTAACTGTATACTTGCAGTTATCATCATTTTTCTATTTGATAAGAGGTACTGACAACACCTATACTTTACGCGAACAAGTTTTTGGCACCTTAATATATAGCCAAACTCTTTGCGAAAAAGTTATTAAACTTATCAGTAAAAAAGTGGCGAACAAGTTTTTGGCACCATTACCGGGGAAGGTAATAGCGTTCTAAAGATCAAATTGCCGGGGAAGGCAAGTGCGTTCTAGAGATCAAATTACCAGAGAACGGGCACTTATATTTAATATGTTTGTTTTTCTAAGTTTTTCTATACACAGTCTAAAATTTGAAGAATTTGAAGAATTAAAGAAGATCGTGACCACAACATACATCTTGTGCTCGTGAATATCGGGTTTCAAAACCTTGTGTTCTTGTTTTGAAGGAAATCACGATCACGACAGGCCTTCGCGATCGCAACGTGGGCCCTGGATTCTCCTTCTCAATAAAAACGGGTTTATTCTTTTCTTCACTTTATCTTTTTCAATTCTATTTTTAGACTAGCTTTAGTTTAATTTTTGATTTTTATGATGTCTCACAATGAGGACATTGTGTTCTTTAGTGTGAGGGGACATTTGTAAAAATCACGTAAAATCCAAAAAATATTGAATAAAAATGAAAAATCGAAGAATTTGAAAATTTTTTCTTGATAGTTTTGTTAAGTATACATTATCATTTTTTATACTTTACTAACATTTATCCAAGGTTATTGTGAGTGTTAGGTATTTACAAGTTTGATGTTAGTGTAAAATTTGAGCGTGCGTTGAATTTGAGCGTTATTAGCACATCATTTAGCATTTGGCAAGGATGAGTGGTGAGTAACATTCGAGAGCAACATTCCAAGTTTCGATATATATTTCGATGCAACATGAATTAGTATAAGTTATATAGTTTTAGTTTAGTGCTTCCGATAAGTTTAAGTGGAGTAATATCTAATGGTATTTTACTATGAGTTTTATATGCAAATCTCGAATAAGTCCTATTAAAGTGTTAGGAAACTATAGCCATAATACTTTGAAATTGATCAATAAAGGATGAGGGTATTAAAGAAAAATCAAAAGAAAGAGAGGATAACCAATGAGTTATGCGAAAGGTGAGCAATGGTACAGAGTAGAAACTGAAACCATTCATTAAGTGAAAAAAGGAAAAGAAAGCATAGCACAAAAAATGGGTGCAAAGTACGAAGTACTTCAAAAACATATGCTTAAAAGAAAAAAATGAGAGAGTGGTATGAAGCATAAAATGTAACCACTAAAAAAAGGGGAGAGTTGTATGGAGCATAAAATGCAACCACTGAGAGTGTTTTAGCATCCTAGGTTACCTAAAAATGCCTTGAGAGAAATTAATCAAAATGTGCTTTCTATGTCCTTTATACTTTATACTATGCTTAAGAGAGGGTAATATTCGAGTATGCATATAACACTTATATGAAGATGCGATTCGGTTGACTCTCCATTAAGACCAAAGGTATGCAACTAGACTATATAAATTGCACATTACTAATTTGTGGGAAATTTCGAACTTCTACTTGAAATCTTTTGCAACGTGGAATGTGGTACTCACTGCAATAGTCTTTCGCCAAATGAGGTACTAACTTGTTTACCAATTTATACACTTCTGTTGAATTTACCTTTAGGACAAGGCAAAAGTTAAGTGTGGGGGTATGATAAGTGTATAATTACACTTATTATCTTTTTAATTTTACACATTAAACACTATAGTTTAAGTTATTTTTATACTTCATATAAAAGATTTCACGTGGTATGTAGTTGTTTTTGATGCAAATGCGGATACTAAGTAAATCTTGGGTTTAAAATGATCAAAAGTGGAATTCTATGAAAAAAGAGTGAAAAAGGTGCAAAAAGATGCGTGGAAATTAAAGATTTGGCTTAGGATCGAAGCTGTCAAAGATCGGTGAAGTTGCAAGGAGAATTCTGAAGAAAAATGCAAATTCACAATCGCGACAATCATTCGCGGTCGTGACTTGTTCTTCTTTAGAACAAAATTCTGCCAATCAAAGATTCACAATCACGTCTTGTATATCACGAGCGCGACTTGGATGGTTTTCTAGTTTTATCTTCTTAACTAACAATCGCCAGATAAGCATGATCAACTGCCATCAACCGCCATCAACTACCAATGAAAAGACACTTATCAGAAGTTAACCAATCATGAAAAATACGCCTATCCATTGTGGATTAGATTGAAGCTTCTCAACAAATCACAATGAAGTGATGCAATCATTCACCAATGGACTTGACTCTTCTTTTGGATAGATGCAACCCTTCGAACTCTATAAATAGGGCTCCAAACTTCACAAATTTCATGCAGTGGATGTGGCAAGAAGACCAGGGTTATACATAGTGTGTGTATAGATAGAGAATTCGCTACATTCATAAGTGTTAGCGAGAAAATGTTTAAGTGATTCGAATCTTTGTTTCGATCACTAGATTTCTCTATATTCTCGAGCGATTGTTGTATAAGTGTACTTACAAATCACTTATCAATAAAAGTTTTCGTTCTTCAATATTCTTTTGTTCGATATTCGCAAAGAATAGTATCCTAGTGGAGGTTCTGTACGGGCCGAGGCCAAATTCAAACCAGACGCAGGAATTGCGGTAATTGACGACTCCCATTAAAGAGTGGATATGGTTTGATCAACTTTAGCTCTCACTTGCATACGTTACAACTTTGCTTTGCTTTCTACTTATACTTTCCATTTCGAAGTTTATGACATGTCTATGTGTCATAATGTGTATTTCGTGTTAAGTCTTTTATGTTAATCAAGTTATATGTGTTGGAGTTGATTTTAGGAGTAGTTTCGAGGTTAACAATATCGTGTATAATCACTGGATCTTTGATATAACGCTGTTTAGTGAGCCAACATTTTTGGAATGGTAACTTGCTAAATGTGGCTATTTGAGAGCGACCCGTACTAAGCATAGTATTGATGTTATCCATGTTTATATGATTATCTTAATTCATTTGCGTTAGATTTAGAAAAGTTATTTCATGTGTTGCTCTACAGCGAATAATTGAACATCTGGTTGTTTTGAACCGAGTCTGTTAGATTAGTTTAATGAATCGTAACATCTTTGTTGAACTTGCATGTTTTCTCTACTATCCTTATTTTGTAGGGAAAATCTATATATTTTTATTCTCTAATCTTTCACATCTATATTTACTCATTCTTCATTCTAACCCTCCTACCCAAAATATCAAATTTATTTTATTTTCTTATTTTATGTTCCTTGTTGATCTTTAGAGCTAGTCCTTCCCTGTGAGATTGATATCTTTTAAAACTACATCGCAACTGTAGACTTGCAGTTATCATCAATTTTCTATTTGATAAGAGGTACTGACAACACCTATAGTTTACGCGAACAAGTTTTTGGCACCATTAATATATAGCCACACTCTTTGCAAAAAAGTTATTAAACTTATCAGTAGAAAAGTGGTGAACATCCCCCTTCCTTGAAGTTCCAAGATTATGTTATTCTTTAGATACATTGTTGCACAAGCATTAGAAGTTACCCTTAAGAGTCTGGTATCCTTCGCACTGGCCTTCACAAAATTCTTCAAACTATTATGAATAGAGTTGATCTTGACATGTAGCGATGGTTCATCTCTATGAATGATAGCTTCTCTTATCTCCTTAAGCGATAATTCTCAATATTCTCCAATATCTTATCCTTTTCTTCCTTGATTGTCCATTCTATACAATGTTAGATTGCTCTTTAAGAACTTCCCTCATCTTCAATTCCATTACACTTCTAACTGACTCAGATAGATTTATTGCATTTTATAATTGATGATCAATTATCTCTATGGCAAACATCATAATCTTTACCAAGTTAATGGTGGAATTGATATGGTACTCTAGACCTTTTCTTGTAGAGTCATTGACATGAAGAGAATTTTGAATCCTAAAAGAGTATCCTTTCTTAGCTTATTTTTATCTTGATAAAAATTGAAGAATTGTTTATTCTATTCATTACCCAGTCTAACAAAATTGGCTAACTACCTCTTGTCTTCCTCCAAAGATGGCTTCAATTTCATCATAACTACATTACTTATCACATCAATGATTGGAATATTAATACTGCTTTATTTAAGCGTGATGCTAAGTAACATAATCCAGTTTGCACAGTAGCCATACGTTGCACCATATTTTTTTGACTTTCCCTAGCCAAATGCATCTTGGTTGCGTGTATATATTCTCTCATCTTCTCAAATTATTCGAAGTAAAATTCATCTTGGGCAAGGTTATCCTTGATGTAGTAGGTAATGGTTGAGTAGGCTCTTGTTGTATTGTCATCAATTCTTCTACAATGATTGTTCTAGTCATGGCTGTGTCTAGCTCAACATCAATCTTAGGAGATTTGTAGAATGATCTAGCAACCAATATTAACTTTTACCTCATTGATGCCTCCTCCAACCACCCTTAAATTTTTTCTTATTATTGCCTCGTCCATTGTTTCATAGTCATTGTTGATTTCTTATACAATGGGAGTTGTAGTTCATGATATAGAAGTAGTAAGGATTACTTGTTTCACCACTACATGGACTAGCTAAGCATTATTCTAAGAATTATAGCCTTGTTGAGCAAAATTCTCAGTTGGTAGATGGAATTGAGTATAGTTCTTAGTATTTATCTATTGATCAACCAGATTAAGGGTATTTTGAGGAGGAGGAGGATTTGAAGTGGGGGTTTGGCTTGGATTTGATGGAATTGTGTTTGATGGAGGAATGTTGTTGTTTTTTAGTGGGTTTTAGTGAAGAAGGATTAATTTGGTTAGGAGTAGGAGTAGGAATAGGGGATTATGTGGAAGCATCTGTGCCTTCTTGATTAGTTTAATCGATTGTATTTGATTTAGAATGGGATGGAGAAGGGGTAGGGGTAGGAGTAGAAGAGAATTGTAAAGGAGGGGTGTACTTGGGTTGGAGGTGGATATCGATGAGGTTGTGTTTGTGATTGATCAAGGATAGTATCTTGTTGATCCTTAGGTAACTCATTATGCTGAGTAACCTCTACTTTATTAGTATATTCTTCCTTCTCTTCTGCTAACTTTTGCTATTGTTGTATCATAGGCCTCCTCTATCTCAACATCCACAACCTTCTCATCTTGCTGGACTGACTAATTGAGATTCACCTCCAATTATAGCCTCTACTACTACATTTCCTTCTACTGTAATAGGTTTTCTATTCCTGCTACTTCTCTTTCTCTTGTTGAGCTCAAAATGCCCAACTTCACATTCTTCAGCCATGATCACTTCTTCCTCTACTTACTACTCCTTAACTTCCTCTCATTCTTCAACCTTTTTATGTTGCTTTCGTTGCTTCTTGAAAGAAAACTTCTTGGGAGCCTTGACCCTCTTTGCCAAAGGCTCATCTCCCTTCATTGGGCTATCCTTTATTGCCTATTTCAAAGATGGAATGGACTAGTTAATGGGGATATCCTCATCATTATCCACACCCACTACTCTCTTAGCCCCCATATTCAATTGTGCCATATTCCCAAAACATTTTTAAAGTCAACATCCATATCCTCCACTGGAATATCATCAAGGATTATGATTTCCTTTCCTAACCTCATCTTCTTCCTCTTCCTTCTTGTAGGAGAATGTCTCTTTGTTAGCTTTGACTGCTAGCATTTCTTTTGTCCCAATAAATACGGTCTTTGTTGGGGCATATGCTCTCTAGCCACTCTTTTGATGTCCACGTTCTAAATAGCACAAATTACTGAGATGAGAATCCCATAATGCACATAATTGGTAACCTTCATCATGTATTGATGAATAATATAGACTAGTTGATTTCCTTACCATGAACAATATGGTAAGCAATGTACCTCTCAAATTTTGAGCAGCTTGATACAAACCCAATTTTAAGTGCCAAACACTTCACTATCAGCTTGTGTTCAACTCTTCATCTCCATAACATAGCTATATCCCTAATTTCTCCATTGACCCAATCATCTAGGTGCTCAAACTCTTCCACAAGATCTACTAGAGCTTCATCTCCAACCTTCCTTAGCTTAGTGCCTTTCAACTTCATCCCAAGCAGATTCGCTATTAGAGTGGGAGTGATAGTTAAAGAATTTCCATCTATTGATGTCATTAATACATCAGGTACTCTATGAACTAAGTAAAGATGCCTATAAAATTTCCTCATTTGGGTAGGGATTGTTAGAAAGTCCAAATCAAAGAACCTTCTGAGACTTTGTTGCTTCATCCATACACTAAGATCTTTGTCTATTACTACCTCATCCACATGTAGTGTGTACTAGGTGGTTATTTCCATCCTAAAATCCTTCTTGTATGCCACCAGATCATAAATAATTCCTAGCTTCAAAAACATAGTGTGGGGTTTCTCCCCAATTCTAGTAGAAATCTTCTTCTCAAAATCTCACGAGATTAGAATGGTTCTATCTTCTTGCATAACAAAAGCCCTTGGAATTTTTCTTTGATTTCCGTTAGAGTGTTTCACACTTGAGGTTGCCATTGCTAAAAGATATTTTAAGTTTTTGAAAGAGATTTTCATTTGAGAAAGGTTTGCGATTCAAAAGATTTTAAGTAATTGTTCCTCTTCTATTGTTCTCCTTTTATAGGTGAAGAATCCACTCTCTGTTATGTGTAGAGCCCATAGACAATAAGATGAAAAATTAACGGTGAGATTAGATAATATGTTAATCACCTTGCAAAATATTGAGTTTGGATAAGTTGAAATGCGCTCAAAGTACAATTAGTATGTAAAATTGAATTTCAAATAATAACTTGTAAAACGACAACATTTTCAACATAGATAAGAAATTGAGTAAAGTACTTGTCACATGATAAGATTAACTCAACATTCTTAAGATCAACAAGATAAAACCTGATTACACCTTAGATTGGATTCACAATTCCAATTAATTGCCTCAATAAATTGAATCTCTTTTGTGAGGTGTTTGGTGAAGATATATGCTCTCCATTCTTTCGATGAGACATACTCTAGCTTGACATTACCCCTTAGCACATGATCCCTTATGAAATGATGTCTTATAATGAGATGTTTCATCCTGCCATGTTGAACTAGATTCTTGGATAGGTCTACAGTGCTCTTGTTATCATATATAACTTTAAGGCATTTATACTTTATACCATAATCCTCTAGTTGTTGCTTAATCCATAGCAGTTGTGCTACACAACTTCCTGCTACCATATACTCAACTTTTGTTATGCTGAGTACAATAGAAGTTTACTTCTTCCTATACCAAGAGACTAAGCATTCTCCAAGAAAAGGAATCCACCTATGGAGCTTTTCCGATCAGGCTTATCTCTTCTATAGTTAGTGTGAACATGGGATTTCACTCTCGACTTGCGAGTTTAATGATGAAGTTGTAATTTTTTCTCTTTGCTAGTTTTTTCACTTTTTACTGGGTCCTAAATTCATCTAGAGGAAGCTTGCTTTTTTTCTTTGAGCCTTAACCTTTTTTAGGAAATTTTAGCATAAAAAGCCCAAGGCAAAGAAGCGATGTCGTTAATGACGTGGCTAATGTTGTTGACGATATGGCCAATGTCGTTATCGACATCAACATTCCAGCATAACTAAAATTGCATTTTCTACAATTTTCAGCCAAAAAGGCAATCTTTGCCCACATGCTCGGTCATTTTCACTGCCAAACCACTCCCCACACCTTACCTAAGACCTTTTACATCAAATCTCTTGAAGGAATTTACAAAAAGAAGATAGGTACGAGCTAGAAATCAAAAGCTAAACCATGGGCTAATGCTATCCTAAGTTGACTTTGGATTGAAGGGAGCTCCCATAAATAGAGAGCTGAGTTTCAGGTATAGGGGGGAGTGAATCTTGGTGATAATATTAGCAAGAAAGAGAGAAAAAGATCTAGAGAGCATGAGAGAGCATTCATTCTTATGTTCTTAAGTGTTCTTGAGAAAAACACCAAACTTTGATCACCAACAGTTGGGATTTTGGGTTAGTTAGATTAAGTTCATGAAAAGGGCATGAACTTAGGTCACAAGGGTCCACTTGTTTATCTCTTAAGCAAATTTGAGGTTTAGTTCATCTTTTAACCAAAGCTTGAGGTGTAGAGATCATTTAAGCATCACTTAGGCAATGCTTGAGGTTTAAACTTGAATGGAGAGTCTACAAAATCTTTATCACTCACTTGAAGGTTACTACACCTTCTAAAACATCTACTTTGGTAAAGAATAGATCCCTTCCAAAGATTTTCATTAAATCACCAACCAACAACCAAGTCCAACCAAAAAGAAACAATGAGAGCTTCCCGAAGGACTTTGTGGACCTTACAGAAAGTGGATTCATAACTATGAGGTAAGCCTATGAGTTCCTAGAGTTTGTTCTTACATTTATATGCTTGCCTTATGAAGTTTCATTTTCTTTTCAGTTATTTCCATTTTCTCACACCAAACTATTTTTTGGGAATTTCAGTATGATTTCAAATATATTTTAGTATTTAATTTACATAAAAATACTCTACACATCTTGAGCTTTTTGTAATTATAAAGATTATCCAAATCGGTTAAGTATAGCAAAAGTTATGATCGTTTGAAGTTTCAAATTTTTGGGTTGCTGTATCTTCTGTTTCTGTGTGTTTTCTGCAGGTCTTGAATGTCGATGTCATTAAAACCATCACTAATGTTGTTAATGACATCATGAAATTGTTAAAGACATCATTTGTAATGTCATTAATGACATTGCATTGGTAGAATCGCATATTGGCTTTGTTTTGCTCCGTTTCGAATCGTTTGGGCCCAGAATGACCCGCTGAGACCCTTTTGAGTTTGGAAATGCATCATTGGTGGTTAAAAACTTCTAAGTTATAATTTTTGGGAGTTATATATGATTTTTTGATGTACTAATATGTGGATTAAGGTTTGGAGTAGCAACGGAAGCGCTTCGGGTCATCCATATCGATATCGCCCTTCACAATGAAGTCGGTAATGATATGGATGACATCGTTACCGTTGTTAATCCAAAAAATGGCTATATTATGCATGTTCAACCTAGATTTGCATTTCTAATATTTTTTTAGGTCACCCACATGAAGGGAACTCAAGTTCTTGGATAACTGACCCGACATTATAACGTGCGGCATTTTCACTAATAAAAAGGACCAACATAGTTGAAAATGAAAATTAATCATTTTTAAAAAAATAAGAACTTTGAAATCTCACTTGTTTTTACCTCGATCACATGGGTCTTTCCAAAATCCAAATCGAGCATATATGGTACACTTTATACATATTTGCATCATTGAATATCCTTTATGCTAAACTTTGTGGATGCAGGTAGTTTAGGATAGATGTATGTTAGGGTTTAATTTTCTTCGGGTATCGCATTTATCAAATGTAAAACTTGTTAGGTATCAATGTAATTAGGCAATTTGTAGAACCCCCATCCCAAGATGCAATTAATCCCGTAGATTAGGTGCATTTACTTTCCTATGTGCTTACTTTCTCGCACTTTATTTATTTCCGCTTTTTGTATGCGTTCTAAACAACCAAAAGCAAAAGCCAAAAACATCTAGATTGAATTGAAGTATCATAAATATGGTTTCCAAATAGGAATAAAAATAACGAAGAAGTAGGTAACTCATCCTCGGACCCGAATCTCTGAACTATGGTAGTGCTTAGGTTTAAAAGATCTAAGCTGTACCAAATTTTCCCAGAAGAGCTAATCCGGGTGGCGACTCTGAGTACCATAGGCTAGAGGTTCTGATATCAAATCTTATAAACTTATCACTTAAACAAGTTTCTTTTCTTTAAACTAAAAACCACACTTTTTTTCAATGTCAAAAACCCCACGCCCCATCTCATGGGGTCGGTACCTTGCGGCGATCGCGCAAGTCCGATGGCATCCACTCATAGTGCCGACTCTACTGGGGACATCTTTTTTATTAACTTAAAAGTTTAAAAGATTTTGGATGAGTATTGAAAACTCGTTAAATGAGTTAAATCCACGCTTATGGTAGTTCGAACAAAAGCATATGCATTAGATGGCTTAGCCTTTAAGATTAGGATGCTCTATTTTTACTGAGAATCTTGCGAAGGTATAATTTGTGAACCCATGGTGACCAAGGATGTTTATCAAGTGGATCACTTATTGGCACACCGCATGTACCTCCCTCATTCGCACCTATTTGGGGAGAGGCTTGGAGTGTATCGTAGTGCAACAAGAACCTTCTACATCAACAACCCATGATCGAACTCATATAAAGAAACTGTAGATACTTTCTCTAGGTTTACGAAAATAAATTGCATTTCTTCTTGCAGGTGCAATCCTTATTACCTCATGGTATTAAGATGATCGAAGCTTAGATTTAGAAGCTTAACCCTTACGTGAGGGGATATAAGGTCGGAGGAAGTGCGTTGCATGTTAAGTGCTATGTGTTTACCGCTTTCCTTTCATTATACATCATATGTAGCATCATGCTAACCACAATCTCTTGTGCAGACATGATTATGCATACACTAGTTTTTCATAAGGCCATCATGCCACCTCAAACCCAAGGTCACATTAATACCACACACCTAGGTTTAGAAAATATGCTAAGACAGCATCACCTATGATTAGGATCACAAATTCCCAAAGTATAGTGGTGCTCATTTGGCACCCAAACCTTTGCCGGTTCGGGGCAACTGTTCGCAAGGTTTTTGGCTATACTAGTTCCGAAAGACTTATCCCCGGTAACGGCGCCAAAAACTTGTTCGCCACTTTTCCACTAATAAGTTTAATAATTTATTCGTGAGATTTTTTTTTTAAAGTACAGGTGTTGTCAATACCACTTATCAAAATAGAAAAATGATGATAACTACAAGTATATAGTTGTGATGTAGTTTTAAAAGATATCAAACCCACAGGGAAGGAATCAGTTCTAAAGATCAACAAGAGTAACAAAACTAAGAAAATAAAATAGACAATTTTATTGTTATGGGTTGGTTGGGATATGATGGTAAACAAATAGATAAATGTATAAATAGATTAGAGTAGAAGAAATCTGTATAGATTATCCCTATGAACAAGTATAACAAAGAAAACATGCAAAATCATCAAAGATATTACGTACACCAAACTACTTAAACAGATTCGGTTCTATACACTCAGATATTCAATTATTCATCGCAGAGCAACACATGAAATGACTTTTCTAAGTCTAGTGCAAACGAATTAAGACGATTATATAAAACTGGATAACAATAATACTATGCTTAGTACGGGTCGCTCTCACGTAACCATATTTAGCAAGTTACCATTCCAAAAATGTTGGCTCACTAAAAAGCATTATAATCACAGATCCAATGATTATACACAATCTTGTTAACCCCAAAATCACTCTTAAAGTTAACTCAAAAGCATATAACTTGATTAATATAAAAGACTCAACACGAAATACACAATATGGCACATAGACATATCATAAACTTTGAAATAGAAATTATAAGTAGAAATCAAAGAAAAGTTGTAAGGTATGCAAGTGAAAGCTAAAGTTGATCAAACTGTATCCACTCTTTAATGGAAGTCATCAATTTCCACAATTCCTGCGTTTGCTTTGAATTCGGTCTCGTCCCATACAAAACCTCCATTAGGATGTTATTCTTTGTGAAAATTGAATAAACGAATATTGAAGAATGAAAACTTTTATTGATAAGTGATTTGCAATTACATTTATACAACAATTGCTTGAATATGTAGAGAAATCTAGTGATCGAAATAAGGTTCGAATCACTTATACATTCTCTCGCTAACTTAGAACGAAGCGAAATCTACACGATTCTCTCTAAAACTAAGTATGCACTATATATCACATGCCACGCCTATCATCCCATACACCATGCCCACGAAATTGGTGGGTCTTGAATTCTATTTATAGAGTATGAAAGGTTGCGTCTATCCATACGAAGAGTCATGTCCATTGGCGAAGAGTTGCATCACTTCATTTTGATTGGATGCAAAGATTCATCCTCATCCACAATGGAAAGGCACATTTTCATGATTGGTTAACTTCCAAAAGGTGTCTTTTCTATTAGTAGTTGATGGCGGTTGATTGTTATTATCTAGCGATTGGTAGTTGATAAGAGATAACCATTAACCGTCACAAGTAGCGACAGAGAATCACATGTCACGATCATGAACATTGATTGGTAGTTTTCTGTTTATGAAGAGTGACAAGTCGTGATCGTGAATAGATGTCACGATCGTGAAATGTTGTTTCTTCATGATTCTTCTTTGCAACTTTGCCGATCTTTGACAACTTCGATCCTAAGTCAAATCTTTGTGTTCTACACATCGTTTCGCTCCTTTTTCACTCTTTTTCCATAAAATTCCACTTTTGATCATTTTACTCCCAAGATTTACCTAGTTTCTACATTTGCATAAAAAATAACTACATACTACGTGAAATCTTTTATATGAAGTATAAAATGACTTAAACTATAGTGTTTTATGATTGAAAATATCATGATTATAAGTGTAAATATACACTTATCAGCAACATGCCCACTACACTAAGAGTCACACAAATTAGTCAAATTTTACACTTAAGGGTACGATGCACTATTTACCCAGACTCGCACAATTATATAAAAGCCGAACAAAGCCACCTCACAACATGAGAAAGAGCTATAGTTGTTAATTCTAAAAAAGCCTAGCCTTTTACCACATGGGCATTATGGCGATTAACCTGTTTGTTCTAATTGGATTGGCAAATACAAATCACATCCTCAACCTTTTTACCCCACGGGTATTATGGCTACCAACTTGTTTGTTCCAAGTGGATTGGTAAACGCAAATCACAACTCAACCTTTTACCCCATGGGTATTATGGAAATCAACTTGTTTATTCCAAATGAATTGGAAAACACAAATCATTACCTCAACCTTTTACCACACGGGTATTACGACAATCAACCTCTTTGTTCCAAATGGATTGGCAAACATAAGTCACACTTTAAAACCAAGCCTATTACCACAGGAGTATTATGGAAGTCAACCAATTTTATTCCAAATGGATTGGCAAAACATGAGTCACGCCTTAACCACGAGCCTACTACCACATGGGGTATTACGACAATCAACCTATTTGTTCCAAGTGGATTAATAAACACAACCCTTGACATTACATAGATATCAGCTTAGCCGCAAGCCCTCACCACACGGGTCGGGTCTTGTTATCATTTGATTTATATCTTTATTACTATTGACTAACCCTATTTGTCTCAAATGAATTAACAAACATGAATTTAATTACATTAGTACATATTAACCCTTTGTGATGTGGCCACATTATATGCATTTCTCACATCAACTTCAAGTATGTCAAACATGCATTTCATAAATGACGAATATGTCTGATTGTGTTTGCTTTAGCTAAGACTTGGAAGAGGCCGACTCCCCGCCTTGTCTAGATTTCCCCATCATGGCTTACCATCAAAAGGTATTCCACACACTGATTCCAGTAAAGACTTGGTTTAAATTTGGGTTCACATTCAAGTTCATATTTTGGTTCGAATCGGAGATCAGTCTTTGGTTCAGGTCAGATTTTCAGAATGTCACATTCTCAAAGTGGTTGTGGAGGAGATGAGCTAGCCACGCATGAAAGGCCGATAGTCCAGGAATTGAGTTCAGGTCAAGAGATCGTAAGCGCTTCAAGAGTTGCTCTTTGCAGTGACCAGTTTGTTCAAGCGCTACAGTTCCATATCCGTCCTCATTAGTAGGAAAATCACGCCTTGGATAAGCTTTCTGACCAAGAATTAATTGGGAATCTCCAAGGTTTCGCCATTACCAGCTATCCTATGGCTAGGAAGCCTGGATCTGATCCTAATATGTTTCCATCATCAAGCGACCCATTTGAAAATCCTGCAAATACCTTCAAGTTTGGCACAGGAATCTTGAAACCTAGTACCACCATAAGCAAACTAGGTTAGTGCTATTTTAATCATCAAATCAATTCGGTCAAGGTCTAGGATAGTTCGGTTAGTTTCAGACAGGTCAGACTTCTGGGGGTAATGATCATTCAGGGTTAAGGTAAGCTAATGCATTCCAGGTTGCTCAACCCCAAAATCAATTCATTCAAGGGCAGGTTAATCAGCAGTTGGTTAGCTTAGATCTATTTCATCTTGGTTGGCATCAACCAGCAGTATCTGCAAGGTCGGTCATGCCTTTATATAGTTCAATCCCACCATTACAGAGCTTTGCCTCACAACCAGCGGCCCCTATGAATCCGAGCACCCCATCCTTCTTCAACACAGGCTTGAACTTCAAGGTACAACCACTGTAATATCCGGTCATGACCCAGGAACCATCTAACCCAAACTTTATGGTTACTCCTAGAGGAACCACAGTCCCTCAGGGACAATTTAACCAAAAAACCACAATGTGCACTTCTCCTCAGCTCAATTTTCACTAAAGGACTGATGGGATAGTCCCCCAGCATCTACCTCCCAACATAGCAGAACTATGACAACAATTTTTGGCTACTCACGCTAGCCAATTTTAGAATTTCCAACCAAACTACTACCATATCCCTTTGGTAGTACATAATGATGAGTGGTTTCTTGAACACTTTGTAATGCCGGGGATTAGTGAAGTATAAGGGAGAAGAAGATCCCCAATCACATTTGATCAACTACTAGACTATGATGAGAGCTATGAGGATCGGTGATAAGATGCTGGCTAATGACGTGCATCGAATCCGTCAAAAATAAAATAAACCATGTTCCACCAAAACAATATGTATTTGCTATAGCGGCAAGTGGGATCATCTCCTCAGGGACTTACATAATCGATTTTATGTGACTAAATTACTAGTAAATTACAATGAAAAGTAAAAAATGGGGGTTTGAAATTTGTTTAGAAAGTAACAATTAACAGAATTGAGAAATTGAAAATTGAAGGAAGTAAAATTTCAATTGGAAAGAGTCTACCGACAAAGGATCGTCCATGAGTTTCTTCGTGAGCTTTTTGCGAGATCCTCCACGAGTTTCTCTAACATTGTAAGAATTCTTTTGAAGGATTATTCAACTTTGAAGAGAGTCTTCTCAGTAATATTTTCGGGTTGGTCTTCGAGAAGTCTAGCAGTTGCTGTCTAACAATGAGGTTTTCTTCAACAGGAGTTTTTTGTCGATGGAGATCCGTGTGGATCAATCATAGAGGCTATCCTAAATTGGAAGTTATTGCTAAAGGAGTTCTACCGAATTGCTCTAAGGGAACGCCGCGCTAAAAGAAGACACGCGCCAACTGGTAATGCACTTTAATTAAATGCTAGGTTTCTTTTAATAAGTTTTATAAACCTATATGCTTAGCTTATGGAATATTTCAACTTAGGTTATATCAATCATGGCATGCTTAGGAGATCCTTTAGGGTTAATTTTAAGTTTTGAAATTTCACCTTGCAAGTTTGCATGTTCAATTACTATCTTAATTAACCAGCAATGGTATTAAAACATGCCTTATGTTATGCATGATTGATGATAATATGTTGAAATTGATATTTTCTATGAATTGATTAAAGTATGCTATGAATGACTTAGGTTTCGATTCTTGTTATAGAAAATGATGTGATAACTAGATTAATTTTTTTCCTCAAACTTAGTCTAGGTGATTATCATATAAATTAACAATGTTTTACCATAAATGTAAATGCTTTAAACTGAGGGGGTCGTACTTCACTCAATTAAAAGAGCGAAATCTTTAAATCATAACTGTGTGTGATACAACGAATCAAAGTGCCCGTGGTTATTTTGGCAAGGATTAGACTTGGCTACTCATTCACTTTAAGGGGACCTCTCCTACCTAGAAATCTCCATTGGTATTAGGTTCTAGTGTACCCAAGGGACTTTTATTACATAGTTGATTTCTAGTATGGGAATTGGATTCCGCATATGATTTTACAAATGTGGTTTAAGTTGTTAAATTAAAACTTATAGACATAGGTGCATGAACTTAAACATGGACCTTGTTTGTTTTGCATGCTATATGGAGTCTTGGCATAATAGAATGATTATGATGTACCAGTCTTGAGCATGTCCCCTTAGATTAATAATTCTAAATAGCCCAGAATTATTATTATCATAATCATATCCATCGTATAAGACCTAAACTAGGGTGAGACCAGCTGCACCAATAAAATCCTTACAACAGTATTAAGGTGGTAAATAGTCTTCTCATCATAAGTCATGATACGAACCTTATTAACAGATATTAGGACATGTACAACATGATTTCCCTTAACATGTGTTTGGTCATGAGACTATATGGGGTTAATGGCTTAACCAAAATGGGTTAGTTGTCTATGTTAGTGGAGCTAATGCCCAAATTGGAGACTTATTTGAGGAGTCGTATTATTGAGTACACGCATCTTAAGAAAGAGAACTCAAATGAATTTGTAATTGCATGGGATGCAAATGGACGGGTTCTAACCATAGTTGCATTGTTATGCCTTGATCTGCTAAAGCATGGATCATGATGAATGGCTATGGATGTTACCTAATAAGAAAATTTGGTTGGACCAAATTTCCCGAATTTAAATAAAAGGGGCTATTTGAATGTTGATGGAAATACTAGGAATTATGTATTTAATTAAAGACCTTATAATAAATGCATGTACATATACTAATTTCTAAACAATTTCTATCTTATATCTAGGTTGAATAAAATCACTAATGAAAATACTCATTGATATCAGTCCTCTTACCAACATAAAGTATGATGTTTATAACTTCAATTAGTGGTTTGAGATTGTTAGAGGAGTTCTCAAGAACTACTACCTGGATTATGTTCTAACTGATCCAAGTCCCAAACATCTCGGCAAGAATGCTTTTGCATGTGAGATGAATGATTATGAGAGGTATAACGGAAACTGTGAGTTTGCTACAAAACTCATGTTAGACATAATGTTCTCAAAGTACATGCATGTGTACAAAGGGTTGGACCTTGTAACCGTGATTCATCATCTCAAGTCAGTGGAAGGTCTAGAAGATAGACTGTTCCATAGCAAGTTGTAGAGCGACACCTTAGCAGTATAATTGGTCATATACATATATGACAACTCGAAGAAACTAAGAGAGTTGTGAGTTAAGTACAGTGAGCAGTCATTGAGGGAAACAGTATTGAGGGGATTATAGAATAAATATGATTCCTTCAAGAAGATGCTTAAGGAGTGTTCTCCCAAATGTACCTTGACCCAAATTATTTACTTGCTCAAAATTTATGAGATTGAGTGTAGAAATAAACTCAAGGAATAAGTGAATGTTGAGGACCTTAAATTGAAAACACTTGAAGGTTTGAAAGCCAAGAGAAAGCTCATGAAGAAGTTAGAGTTGAAGAGGGAAAATATTTCACAGCGAACAAGCTCATCGGATAATTATGAAGGCTATGGCTTGAATTTCTAAAGGTATGTTCATACTAGAGAGTTTCTCTATAGTTCCTTAAGAGTCTACATGGGTATTGGATACTGGTTGTGGTACTCATATCTATAATTCTGTACAGGTGTTGCGGAATAGTAGAAGGCTTGCAACGAGGGAAATGGACCTAAGAGTTGGAAATGGAGCACGGGTTGTGCAACATTTGTAGGGACATATAGCCTTCGTTTGCCTAGTGCCCTAGTTTTAGTTTTGAACAATTGCTATTATATTCCTGCTATCACTAAGAATATTATTTTTGTTACGCATTTAGCAATAGATGATTTGAAATTTTATTTTCTAATAATAATTGTTGAATTCGACACGATAATGTTCTTTATGCTTGTGGAATATGTGTTGATGGCATTTATGTTACGAATACTAGTTTAAATATGGACATTATTAAGAAATTGAAGTTAGATAATGAGAATTCCTCATACTTATGGAATTTTCATCTAGGCCATATAAATGAGACTAGCTTAACTAAGTTACACAAATGTGGTGACTTGGGCCCAACGGAATATGAATCCTATGGGGTGTGCGAACCTTATTTAAAGGTAAAAATTACAAAGAAACATTTCAAAGGAAATGGTTAGCGTCCTACAAGTACTTTAGAAATAATGTATTCGGATGTATGTGGTCCAATGAGTGGTAAGACACATGAAGGTTTCATCTACTTCATAACTTTTATCGATAATTACTCATGGTATGGTTATTTGTACCTTTTGAGGGACCATTTTGAAAGTTTTGAGAAATTAAAAGAGTTCAAAACTGAAGTAGAGAACAACTTAGGAAAAGTATTAAGACCCTCCAATCTGATCGAGGTGGTGAATACTTAAGCTAAGAGTTTTAGGATTATCTAAGGGATAATGTTATTTTATCCCAATTGACACCTCCTTAGACACCCCAACACAATGGAGTGTCAGAAAGGAGAAATAGAACCCTACTTGATATGGTTCGATCCATGATGAGCCAAGAGTACTCAACAAATCCTTTTGGGGTTATGCACTTGAGAGTGCATTTTATATTCTAAATAGAATGCCCTCGAAATTAGTTGATCAAACACCATATGAAATATTGTATGGTAAGAAACTAACTTGTTGAA
>CATIWQ010104469.1:0-15770 GCA_949673415.1 Euphorbia schlechtendalii
ATTCAGCAAAAACAAAAGGGGCATGGAATGAATAATAATTAATAAAATAGATTTTTTAAATAGAAAGTATAGGATAGGGACTCCCTATATTGGAGGTAAAGTCTTTTCCAGTTGGGTTTCCAGCTATAACCAATAGTAAATAAGAAAGATGAAAACGTTATTGCCTTTTGTTCAAGCTATAAAAACATAACAAGACCCAACGGTTATCTCTCATCTCTCTTCTACCTTCTCTCTCATTTTTTCTTGTCTGTTTGTGAGGAACTTGTTCTTCCATGGACGTGCTATTTGAGTTACCAATTTACACAGACTAGGTTAGCCGCACCTGTATACAGTTTGCAGCACCGGACACGTGTCCGGCACCGGTATCCGTATCGGACACTGGTGTGCCGGCAAAAATGGTGAGTCCGAGTAACATAGCCCAACACTCTTGAAGCCAAAGGATTCTCTACATTAGGCAACCAGCAGATGGACGGCGGAGTGTTTAAGTAGACTAGTAGAGTAAGAATTTTCATGGTTTACCATGTGTTAAGAAAATATATATATTGGGTAATTAAACTGAGGGAAACTCGAGCGAATTTGACAGAAATAGATACTTTTCAAGATTTTGACTACCAAGAATAATCAAACTAAAGATACAGAAAGGAGTATGCGAACTATATGTTTAAAGAAATAAGATTTACTGAAGCACGGTAAATGGCCCCCTGCAAGCGGGTTTGCCAATTTCTTTGAAAATTATCAGAATCAAATCGTGCTATTAACGCATTCACATCCTCTAGAACCTGCATGTAAAAGGATCATGAAAATGAGGTGATGCTGAAGAAAGTACCTATAGTATCAATTTCTAAGGATAATCAAATAGATGAGTATAAAACTTAAAATTACAAGTATTAAACCTTGTTAATTGGCCGTCCAGCATCACAGATAGCCATTACATATTGTACACCAGCAAATTCCGCTTGAAGTTGATATATCTGCTTTCCTTGTAAGCTACAACATGTGTATAAATATGTATCATTTATCAACAATTCCATATCAGCTTCAACATAGTGAACTGGATGTGTTAAGCCATAGAACTCAGATCTTTTACCCAGCTCAACAGCATGCTATTGTTTGCAATTTCCCATATATATTAATCTACATTTGTTTAACGCTTCTTTTTTAAGGAGATAATTTCTCACAAATCGATAAGTTCAAGCCACTAAACTAAATTCATCTCTAATTTCTTTAAACATGAAATAGAAAGTAGACCATACATCTGAATATGAACAGTGTTTTGAGTATTCTTTACTTAACTGTGCTAGCTCCTGAGTGATTTTAGCAACAAATATTCGGAAAAATTTGTAAGGTATGAGAGGAAAAATAAAGAAGAGAAGAGCAACTAATGATTATTAATTCTGTTATTAGGTTAGCTTTTTATTCAGTAGTTATATTAGTTAAATATCAGTAGATTTACAGATTACAGAAGTAGCATAATTAGGATAATTATGTCTTCTATTTTCTTAAGGCTGACTAGACCATTCTTATCCTGAAATGTACTAGGAGGTTAAGCTAAATCGTCTTTAGTGCAGCTTAACTAGTTTCTTACATATAGACTGCAAATGTAACGTGAAAAGATTTCAATAAATATACAGAATATCCCTTATCTTTCTCTCTATTTTCTCTGCTACTCTACGTCTTCCTCTTCTCTATTATATTCTTTAACACTTTCCTTCCTCTAATTCTTCCTCGTTCTCCCTAAAATCTTCACCCCAACCTCTACTTTCCTCTATTTTTTGAACTTACAAACTCAGTAAGATTCAAGAACCTGACAAAAAAATTCACTGCTCGCTATATGTATGTCCAGGCATGCAGTTAAAGCCTAAATTTCTGCTATCGTACATGTCACTAACTAACTAACACCGACCTTCATGTCACTTAGCAACGCCCAATTGTCATTATCTCTCACTGGTTTTTCTCCTATACTATATTTCATTAGAGATAAAAGATTTCAAACAGATTTATTCTGGATTCTTCGGACCACATGGAAACAATCATAAATAATAATGATCATAATAATAATAACTATGGTTCACAAGAAATATAAGGATAATCACTAACTATTGCAGATTTTTTCAATTAGCAACATAAAAACAGTTAAAAACTGAGTGTAACTTAAATTGAAAAATTTACAAGTACATATTAGTAACTGCATGCTAGAATCAAATGCTTCTCACATTCGGATAATATGGTTTTCACCTCCTAATTTTGTGTACTCATATATTTTTAAGATTGAATGATCGAAAGAGGAAGAGAAAAGAGTTAGTTTTCAAACCTGAGGTACTGCTTGTAAGATCTAGACCTAGGACTCTCCAGTACATAAAGAAAAGGTCCAACTAAGCAAAGGTATTGCCTCTGCCACACAGCTTCCCTGTTAGCCACGCCCTGTCAAATAAGTAATGCAAAGAAAAATTAACTCCAATATAAACCCTCTTGATATCATATGACGAGGGAAGAGCAAGAACCCGTCGAATAAGAAGGTGAAGCCAACCCTCAAAATCTGCTTGAAACCATGGCCTGGTCAGATTTGAATTCTCAACATCCTCCTGGAAAACCTTTGCTACTTGCATCAATCGATGATACCTTGCAGGCGAAAAATGAAACCCTAATGACGGCATCTGCACATATATTCTTGTTGAAGGATAGGATGGATTCAGTAATCTAATCTGAATACAATACAGACCAATATTAGATTCCAAAACATCAATTGCAGTAAATTATCGTAGATACTCATATCTACATGCTTACCACATGCATATTCTACTACATAAACCACATGCACAAATGCAGACACTAAATTAAAACTACCAGAATTTAAAGTGAGAAGAGTATTCTTGCCTGTTGAAGCCTTAAGATTACCCCACAACTGTCGATAACGGCCAAGAAATTAATATCGCCTGATTGACCAGATTTTGCAGACTGGTGCAAAGAGGTTTGACTCCAATTGTAGCCACCATCAACCAAAAAAGCTGAAGCATCATTTAGAGCCAAATCAAATTGCAAATACAAATCAAGGTCCTCAGAATATTCCCCATCATAGTCATCCTGCAAGAACTTGCCCCATTAATCTATAGTTCACCAAAATTCAGTAGTCAACATCACATATGAAACCAACAAAACTGTTAGACTGTTTGCCATATTTAATGTGTCAGTGAACAGTAGCAATACAGTTTCCAACATATCTATGTCATGAAATACATAAAAATAAAAGTTCTGAAAATTTTACAGAATTCATAGTTATCTATTCTTTTTATGCATGAACGAATATCAAAATAAGCATCTGTCACCAAACACCAGGGGCATTCGCAACAAACACTGAACTATGTTTGTCACCAATGCTCCGTCATTAAAAAATTTTTTAGTTTTAACAAAGGTATTTGAGTCATTTCCACGAGCAA
This sequence comes from Euphorbia schlechtendalii, assembly GCA_949673415.1. Taxonomy (NCBI): domain Eukaryota; kingdom Viridiplantae; phylum Streptophyta; class Magnoliopsida; order Malpighiales; family Euphorbiaceae; genus Euphorbia; species Euphorbia schlechtendalii. The sequence continues at coordinate 3,435 of CATIWQ010104469.1, forward strand.
GATATTAAGTAAAATTGGGCAGTGGATAACAATTCAGTAAGAAAATTATACAAATTGAGATTTCGAGATTAGCACAACTAGGTACCAGGTACCCTGACAACAATGTACCACTATTTTTTAAAATTCCAAGTCAGTTCACACTTGTATATTGAGTCAATCCATATATCAGTTCAAATCAAACTCGTAGATTACCTGTGAGCGAACCACCAAATTGCCCAAGTCTAGCAAAAGTTTTGTGGAATGGATGTTATCAGGACGAAAATCAGTCGGAATTGTGATCTTTGGAGCCGCAATATCCAATTCTATCAGAAACCTAACACCATGTAAACAGTAAACATAAATTTCCTCAATCAGGTACGGAAAGATAATAAATTTTAAGCAACATATAAGTCGAAGGCTCAAGGGGAGCGCCTGTCCCCTAGGCGCAAAAAAGCACGATAAAAAAATTATAAATTGTTGATTAAATATAAAAACTTCATATTATTATACAACTTTAATAAATTAGAAAATAAATACTATGAAAAATTAAATTGAAAAGAAATGATTACTAAGCACAATACTTGCTTGACAATTGATAAATAATTTATCTTGGTAAAAAATTAACCAATTATAAAAAAATGTATGTTTATTTGTCTGACGTTTTATGAAGTAATAAATTTATATTTTTATCTAGAGTAAAATAGGTTGAAAAGTGCAGGATTCCAGCTATAAAACAATAGCAATAAATGTTAGTATTTAATGCAAATATTTTTTTTATTATAACCACAGCTTTCTATTTCTCCAATGATACCAAAATTCAACTAAGCACATTAACCATCCAAAAAATTGGTAATTGAAAAAAGTAAAAACAGAAATCACACTTAATGACCCATATCGAGTTGGCATTGCCTCTAAAAGCTTAACACAAACCCAATTACTAAACCTAGATATTTAAGTGAAATTTAGTGTATGTTGCATTTACTTCATCATTTACTGCTCTAACTTGAAAAACAGTTACACTCTGTATTTCTCTGCTGCCGCCACTTCACTAGTTTCATGATATATTTTTTTTCATTTTCTTCTTGAAATTTATGGGAGATTATTGTTGGGTTCTAACTATTCTTTTTTAACCCTTTCTCTTATCCTATTCTTCTTCTATTTATTTCAACCGACAATTCATTCTAGCAACAATTCACTGCCATGGCGCCCATTCACAGCATCCAGGTTGAAAACAGTGACAGTTTTTGTCAGGCACTGCGCATGAGCTGCGCTTCAGCCAAGAATGCGCCTTGCGACAAGCCAGGTGCGCCTCGTTGCGCCGGAGTACATGGGCACGCGCCTGGCTTGCCTTTAACTACAATGCCAGGCAATCAACATATGCATCTCAGGTTGCATTCCTTTTTTATCACTCAAGGGAGCTAGAGCCCCACAAACCAATCTAAGCTAAAACTAAATTAGAAATGTAGAAGGGCATTGGCAATAGCTAAAGATAGGAATACAATTCATAGAACACAACTAGAGCACTACAAATTTGGCAACCAGATTTCCAAAAGTATTATAAATCTGCTTAGTGGTCTTTCCTTCATAATTTCATGAAATAAAAGGTATCAATCATCCTAGTTATAATAAGAGATATCAAGAGACGCGTGGTAATAAACATCAATGAAGACCATTAAAACATTTCTATTTGAAGAACAATAAACAAGTTTTCTCTAGAATAAGAAGACAGTAAATGGAAGTGACTGGAAAAATAGAAAATAAGATATCCTCTTAATAAAGAAGAGAAGTAAAAAAAATAGAAAAGCAGAAAAAAACCAGCATCTGATATTGTCAAATGCAAGCTGGAGGCACTACTTTGAAAACCAGACAAATCATAAACACAGAATCCAATATACTAAAACAACAAACAAATCAGCAAGCATAAACCTTGATTCATTCTTCAATGCTCTGTTCACTTGTTGTTTAGCAGTGCGATTAACTCCATCAATTGTCATCTGCTTACCAAATAATGAAAAACAAATCAGTAGACCTCTAAAGCGAGATCAAGCCCACAGTTTTACAATACATGAATTCAAAATGTATATCACAGGCCTTACTAGCTTTAACTTGAAACTATCTATTACTATGGTCCACAAAACAATTTGATCTACATACAATTTCACAATTAATAAGCAAGCTTGTCTAAATTCTAAAAGCAAATTATATTTTCCCAACTAGATATGAAGAATCGGCCAACTTATTGCTTACACACCACCAGCTATAATTATTCCTTAGGTCGAGTAATTGAAGTACTAATCTGTAGCATATGCTTGCCTTGCACTTTATAGAGAACAAATTATTATATAAATTATATCCAGATAACATGCATAAGCGGCATTCTTTCCTAGAACTTTTATAAGCTAAAACTATTCAATGATCAAGAGACCGGCATAAAAAAAAAAGAATACCTGCACAGCAGTAGCTGTCTCCAGTGCAATAGTATGACTAACAGCATCATTACTTTCAAAAAAATTGATAATTTCATCAACAGAATCCTTCAGATACTGGCCCATATGATTAATCAGTATAAAAGCATAAGTTTACTATCTTCAGAGATTATGAAGTATGGAAGCATACAGTCATGTAACACGGAGAAGCTTTCACAGTCAAGCTCCAATCAACCTTAGCATCAAAAGGCTTATAGCAGAAGAAAACAACCAAAGAATTCAAAGCATCTGCACTCTGCAAGGTCAAGAAATATAAACACTGTGCTCAAACGCTAAAAGTTTTATATGGCAAGATGGGGATTCTAACCTCAGCAAGGAGACCACTTGGTGATGATAACCGATATGATCCTAATTTCAAGTCAAAATCCTTTGTTTCTGGATAAAGCTTAACAGAAAAAGTGAGATCATCACAGGATAATTCAGCAAGACACTCATAAGCCCCATCAACAATCTTCGAAGCATTATGTTGCATGTGAACCTCCAAGAAGGTATGAAGAACATCAACCTTCTCACAAAATATCACCGACTGCTCATTATCAGCATCCTGATAACCTATCAGTTTGTTCAATTGTTGCCAGTCATCTTCAGTGAAATGAAATTGTTCACCTCCATCTCTAAGAGATTGGTTCCCCCTGAAAGTACAGACAGAAGAAAGTTATATGAAAAACTTTCGGTATTACTAGTCAACAAAGTTAAATCTATTACTTACTACAAGGCAGAACACTCAAACTAACATGTCAAGACAAAAATAATTGAACTTAAATTAACCTTTCTTTTGTTGAGAAAATATTCAAGGTTTTTAGACAGATTATAACAATTAATTTTTCAAATTTATATTTGATATAATCTACATTTATGCTAATTAGATTAAATGTTAAGAAATTAAATTATATTCATTTAACTAAAATGACAACAACATATTTTTTTATATTATTTTCATAAATTAATTAATTCAAAACATTTAATTTATCACTAAAAGTAGAAAAATAATATGGAAAGTATGAAACACCATGCATTGCACATGTACTTTATATATTGAAACATGCATAAACAGGTATAGTCTCAAAAGATAAATATGTAGATTACCTTGCAAATGACCACCACGATTTTGTAGCTCTCTCCTTCCTCGAGTGAAGTTCTGATACCACTGACTGCTTCAGAAACATGTGAGCCAACATTCTGCACAAATCAATGTGTGGAGATGTGTATTACAATAATACAGTGCAAAACAAACAAGCAATCTGCCAAACAAAAGCCAAGTTTTACCTTCGAGACTACCAATATATTAGTAGGCAATTATGTACTGTTGCATGTTTGAAAACAAGCTCATGCTTATAAATTTATGGGCTAGGCCTAAAGAAAGATAATCTATACTAAACCAGATGCATGTATAAATCTCATCTTCCTTTCTTTCTTCGCAGACTTAATTGAAGTCCATAGCACCACATAAAGACAATTAATCAAGGATTTTGATGTACCATCGTGAATTAGATACCCGACTTTTTTTAATCTTTAAATTCGCAGATTTTGGAGCATCTGTTACCCAATAAACCACTTCAAGGCAACAATTCCTCTTACATTCATTTTGAAAGACAATCTGCCTAAACAACAGACATTTATCACTATAGCTCCCAGAATTTAGAAACTGAACTAGAAAACATCATGAATCACATGCATGGCGAAAGATTACACCACCGTTCTCTATGCTTCTGAACAAATATCTCATAGTTATAATTTAATAGGTCAAAAGGGACTGTCACTGTCACAACTCAAAAGTGAATCAAACATTTTAGGAGCTTGTACATGCATATGTGAAGAAAAAGAGAGAAGAAGAAGGGCAAAATCAGAATAACCAATTTGAACACTCAAATATCTTTTCCTTAATACTCATTTCCAGACCACGTTAACAAAAAAGCAGGTTTAGAATGTTGGTCTTGATATTAAATTCATTTTACAAGTTCAATGGAGTAAACCTGAAACTCAAAGCAACTATTTCTCTATTCAAGTAAATCGAGCATCATTATAAATAAGATAATAATCATAAAATTATAAGTATTAAATACCTCCACTGGATTATAATTTCAATATCAAGTTGACGATCCAGCTCTTCAACTTCTTTGTTGTCATCAATTATTAGCCGGTTTGGGTCAGACTTCAGCAGAGAAGCATATAGAGAGACATATCTCTTAAGTAAACTTGCATATCTAAGGACCTGATCCCAAGATAATACCCCACTGCCACAAAGGTCATCTCTTAGTGATCATAAAATCTCTACTAGAGATTATAGAACAAGGAAAATCTAACACGTGTAAGACGAGAAACAAACTCTGTTTTACTGATCATAGAACCAAAAGGAGCTTTGCATATAAGTTATATGTGATCATTACCAGGCAAGAGTGACTAAAAATTGTATACCTTGCCGCCTTCATCTGGGCGAAAACAGCTCTGTAGGCATACATCCACCAAATTCGTGGATTAGATTTTACAGACACAAGTGGGCGAAAATGAGCATACTTTAGACGTTGGTTAAAAGCAGCAACATTATCAGCTAATTTCAAAACATCCCTGTATCCATTCTGTAAATACAAAAAGACAATTAATGAGTGTGTGCCCAGAACTCTCATAATCAAAAGGTAAATGAACCTGAAATGCATGTGAACCTTTGATAAACAGAATGTCACATCATCCAAGTTCACTACTGCTTTCTGCAGAGGTTGACTGCTATTAGTTGATTCATTGGACGACAATTTTGAGTACTTAGCATTCCCACTCACTGGTTGCAAAACATACAAATGCTTTTTCATTTCATGATCAGCTGGTTTACCATTGTTTGTACCAAACATAAAAATCTGAAAGAAAATAACTATCAACTTCAGAACGCATGTAACTATTTGGAATGATGCTCCTAAAACTAGCATGCTAACACAAACCTGAGCCCATTCAGCAGGAAGCAAGTCCTCCCATGATTTATCAACAAACCATGGTGATATATCAGAATCGAGATAGAGTGCAAGTTGATCAAGTTCCACAGACTAAAGAAAAAAAATGCAACCTTGGTTAGCCACATAGGTAACAGCAAATCACTCATTGAAATATTGTCAAAGCAAAAGAAATAGGTGGAGGAGAGAACAAAAAACTTTACTTCCCTTGAATGTTCTTTACGTTGTCCATTCAAGTAATATTCTACAATCCACCCATCTCATAACCAATCAGATGAATAAGCCACCAAACTTTAAAGAACTAATTATGTGCATTGTATTTCACACAAGAAGCCAGCACATAATTGTATAACATTTGGAAAAAAAAACTACCATTTGAAGTACCCTACTTTGTTTGCTAATAACAAACTGATTTCAATCAGACATAAAAGAAACTCATAAAACTATCAGATCAAGAAACTCATAAAACTATCAGATCTTTCGTATGAATAGGTGTTCATTTGTAGAGAGAAAATATGAACCTTCTGAATACAGTCAAGTTTTGACCCAGTAACAAAAGTTTCCATGCCATCTTCATCGATTGTTACAGCTGAGAGCTTCCCCAAAGTTACACCAGCTGCAAATGGATGGCCAGGATTGCTACAAGACACAAAATTTCAAATCAAGTTGTACATACACAGATGGATGAGGGCAGCAATCCTTCAGACAAAAAAAAGGGGCATGAATTATTAATAATATTAGCCTAGCAAAGATCTAATAAATTTATGTTATTACTAATCCTAACAAAATAAAAGACTACCAAGACAAATAAAGCCTACAAATGTTATTGCATTTTCAACATTGATCAATTTTTTTGTTACAAATATTGATATATGTCATGTACTAAACACAAAATAACCAGACTGTGAACAATTCAACACTACACACAAGGAAAACTTGAAACATCTGATAAAATTCAATAGAAAATCCTCCAATTTTTATCATATTATACATGTATATCACCTTCTTGATTACATATAAACTCTATAACTAATCTATCCTTGAATATAAAAATAAATAAATAATCTGCATTATGATTTTTCTTTTATAGTGTTACTAAATATAGCCCATTAGCCTTATATATTCTAATATGACTAGTCCAACTAGTTCTAATATATAAAGAACAAACAAAATATCCCCCTTGTTACAATATTTTTATTTTAATTTCGTTTGGAACAAGGCATCGTTAACATTTTAAATACATGCTCAGATATTAACTTATCAATAGTAATTAACAATATATGATTGCAATTTGACCTCACACAGGCACACATTAAAGTTAGCTACAATTGAAGAAACAAAGAACACCCAAAAGATAAGAGAATACCTCTCATGATCTTCGTATCTAATATGGATATTTGAAATTGAAAGCTTCAGGTTTCCAGTTATGGTGTTGATGAGGGATCCCAACCACGATGAGTTCTTCCAAAATTCAAATATGCAATATACATTAGAGGTTGAACCAGATTTAGGTGATAGAATTTCAGAGAAAAATTGTCTTCCATTCAATGGAAATATACTGCTACGTAGTAATGGGCGATACGGAAGCAAAAAGATACAGCCATCTGCCAGAAAAAAAGGTATGGCAAGAATGAAGATGGGTTCAACCGAAATTTTGGGTGATCAGTGATGCTCTTTCTGTAATTTATTCAGAAAATATAACATTTACTTTACTTGTGTATGCATATGAAGAAATTACTGCCAAATATGCTATTAAAAGGAGACTGTGTTGTTCCTAGTAGTTTTCTTCTCTTTCTTTAAGTTCTAATGCAATTTAAGATGCGAATAAAAACAGGAGTATGATCTTGGAATGACATAAAGCTAGCCCATAAAGATTGTCGGGCTTCTTTCCAACTAATAGTCAATGATAGCAAAAATCAAGTTCCAATGGGCTCCGCCCAGAAGAGTCTCCAACGTGGGAAGTATTGCTTTACTTAACTTTTCCAAACAAGCCAACCCCATGAAGTTGAAGAAGTGCAAACGCAGCTCAATACATCAGGACATAACACGCCACTTGAACAGAGAGTGTGTATGGTCCTAGGGTTCATGTAACTGTGGAAGTGAAGTACTTCCTAAAGTAACTCAACAATAATTGGCACATCACATACCACTTCTGACTTTAATCTTTGTGCCCTCTCCAAAAGCTTCCTTTCAATTTCCTATGCCCAAAAGAATATGAGAAGTAAATTTTGATTAGTCATGTACTACCCCGTGCAGGAAATGTATCTACTCATCGTCGTCTTACCCGTATGCGACTTTTCTTTGCTTCTTGGACTGCATCCTCACTCTGTCCTTCAACTTCGATTGCAGGTTCAGCTAACATAAAAATACTATCCAGGGAAACTAAAACAGGATCTTGGCCAAGCCTGCTCCATGGAACCTGAAATTGAAGAATATTTCTTGAATATGCATTTATTCATACATTTGCACTGAATAAGAAAGGAACAAATCTGAGAATGCATCATCATAATTGAGCAAAGCTAATAATTGTTTACCGTATATTTAGTACTTATCGCAAATAAGAAGATTTATATATGAAATTGAAAACTCATAATACTCTAACCATACTACCCATGACAATTCCAAAATATATTTGCTTTGATAGCAAGAAAGTGATTTACAATGTATGTAAGTAAGGAGTACCAAGTCTATATGAATTAATTGTTCAAATATCTCTGCTTATCTATTACTGTTTTTTAAAATTCTAAATTAGTTTAATAGTCAAGGGAAATATAGTTTGCTGTGAATATGTTTTCAATTTCAATGTCGATAATTAATTATTAAATGTGAACAAGTTGATTAGTCATTTTTTTAAATAGTTGGGAAAAAAATTTTAACATGCGTTAATTCACATTAATGTTGAAATTTTTAGTATAAAACTATAATAGTTACTATTCAAATGGAGGTTAAAATTTCATATATAGATAGCCATGAGATTATGGTATTAAGATCATCCCATTTTGTGAGAGTTATTATATATACATTTTGTATATATATTTGTAAGAGCAAGTTTGGGGTGTATTTGGGTTTTGAGTGTTTTTTCTTCATTTTTTTGTAGTGTTATTTCTCGATTAATTAGTGAAATATTTTATTGTCGTTATATTCTTTCAAATAAATATTCCGTTCCGCTACCAAAATTATTTCCTTAACAAATTAGTATCCAAACCAATTAATATTTATCTTAAAATTTTACTATGGCGATAATATAATTTCATCAACACATTACTGTGGCGACAATTTTCTGATAGAAATCAGCTGACGAACACATTACCGTCAAATTTTTTTTATTTTTTAAATAAAATAAAAGATTACCACAGTTATTGAGACCCGCAGTTAACAACTTCATCAACAATAAACCCTAGAAACCCAACTCTCTGGAACTGACGACGTCAATCCCAAATCCCTTCAGACCCACATCTATCTCGCTTGTGAGAACCTGTTACTGTCGTTTTGTTCAGTCTGAAAATAGCTTCTTCGTTTTGTTTTTATGTTTGGATGAACATCTCAAAGAGCAAAAGCATCGATGGCTATCTGAATCATGGTAAGTGATTTATCCTTTTCATGTTAGATTTTATTAACTTTGCTTCATCTATACCCTAATATACATGTTTAACTGGCATAATCTCTCTCCCTAGTCTCTCTATTCACTCTTTGGTCTCTGCTCTTGAATCAATAAATGGATAAGGATTTTCAAGCTTCGTTTAATGGCTTAATCATTTTACATGGAGCTGTTTTTATCAAATTTTAATTCCAATTCTGTAAGAAATACAGGAGTTAAGCTTCATTAGAGTTCGTATATACTCTTTGAAGCCATTTGATTTTTTTCTAGTTCCTTTTGTATGTTAGTAGATCCCCCAGATTAAATGACCTTGAGATTTGAAAATAAATAGATACCATTTCTTATTCTACCTCTTAATACACATGAATTTTATTGTTTAAGATGGGCGTTGGCCTGCTTTGGGGGAAAGGGCAATTTGAAATAAAAAAATTGAGCTACCTTCAAAGCTTTTAATCTTGAATGTGGGTTGGTTCAATTTATTATTCTAGGCTTTGCCCTCTTGAAACCAAATTTTGATCCATATTAGGATGGGTGGGAAAGGGCATGGGCGTATCACTTCTCAATGTATTTTTCTCTGTAATCACTCTTAAGTTTTATAATATTCTTTTTGCTTTATGCATACAAGAGGTTGAAAGTTTGTTTCATCTGTTAACTTTGTCGACATGCATTTTATAGCTATGACACTACATATGTAAAAATGCTCAAATAAAGTGATATTCACACATTATAGTAGCTTTTATTAGCATTTTATGGTCCTTGTATTTGCTTATTTGCTCTTCGTTTTAATTTCTTTAATGACATTTGTCTTTTTTGTCGTGCAAACTATGGTTTCGCTAAGGATTTTTTGTTAACATTCTTAATAGCCTTGTAGGAGAGGACTTGAATTTGGATATGACGATGACACTTTTTGGTTTATGCTCTATAAAGTTTGGATGGAAGGCATTATGACCCTATTAGTGTGGCCTTCAAAAGTAATATTGGTTTGCAAATTAACAAATTTCCTAGCAAGAACTTCTATGTAAAGTTGCATTTACCTATCCTAAATTTCGTCAATTATATGGCTCAAGTGTTATTATGTGTTGTTTCATAGGTATAAATTAAACAAACCTAAGCCTGGATGGTGTTAACCATTTTTTAAAGTCCAATGTGTTTAGTTGAATATTTATGTATACACACATGTAGTGTTTCATTTAAAATTTAATTTACTCACCAATTAAAATTGATAAAAGCTCTGTGACTTGAAGGATGTTGTTCTTGACCCTCTATATATGAAGAGAAGTGAGCATTTGATGGAACTTGTTTCTAGAATTATCCATTTATAGATTGTGAGAGGGAAACTTCTAAATGGGAAAGAGTTTATGGCTTCTTCGGAGCAGATTTTTTATTTGTTACAATTTTCTGTCTCATGTCAGGCTAATTGAAATTATCTTGTTAGTGTTGTTATTATATTGAAAGTTGCAATGAGCTGGGAGCTGTGCAATATATTCCTGTTTTAATGTCAGATTTCGAGGGCCTTATATAGGAATACCAAGGGTGCAGGTATTCTTTTTTTTTTTTTGTTACTTATCACTTTTTTTCAAGTACCCAAATTTTTATTGCAAATATCTGGTCATAACAAAGATGTTTATTCAGTTCTCAACTTGAATACTTTGTGAATTTCATTTTATGATTTCAATTGAGTTTTTAAGTTTTTTTATTTACGGTGTGTGTTTATTTTCTCCACAATAAAGCTGTCTTTTATTAGTTCCTAAATCATTTGGCAATGTAAAGTTTCACATGATTATGAGAAGAAATTATCCAGTAATCGCCTGGATTCACTTCAGGCAATGGAGAAAAACTAGCATACAATGGCTGGAGAAGTGGAAAAACCTCATTTGGAGCTCAATAAAACTGATACCACCTAAACAAGAGCAGGTTTTTTTTAAAAAAAATTAGTCGTAATGTTGTATATATTTGCTTTTCTCTACTTCATTACTTTCTTCATATTCTGTATGAGGCTCCTATATTTCCCTCAGCTGCTGATGGAAATATGGTGGTGCACTTGGAAACATTGAGAATCAGGCTTATTATGTATGAGGATGGTTATCCCCAAGGCCAGGTATATCGTCTTTCACATCTATGTAAATAATTGAATTCTGTTAAATTTTTTATGTTGAATTAGATTTTATATTTTCTATGATTAAATATAGTAACGATGTTTATGTTCTTGTTCGTATATTGTCATAATGAAGGGGAATATCATGCCATATTTTTCAAGGAACATTCACCCTTTGATCTTGCTTATATTATATAGTGAACAAAATGTAGAAATGATTAAATATTACTCAATTAGTTCCCAATCATTTAGAATATTTGGATCTACATTTTATATATTAGATGTGTGTACATTGATGACAAGATTATATCAATCCAGGTAAGTAAAAACATATGTATATAACGGCCACTGCTGAAGTCATTCTAATTGTAGTTTAGAGGGCGTGTTATGTTATTGATTTTGACATGTGTTAGCTGAAATATATATGTGAGCACCTAAGAAGTTAGTTCTTACACATCTGAATCAACTCGTCCAGGTGAGTCTTTGATAAGAAAATAATTCTTTAGGTTTTTGTAGATTTACTTCTTTCTAGCCCTGTATGTAGAGAAAATCCTTATTTCATTATGCATTATATTGTAAAATTTCAAACTTATGTTGAGATACATATATGAAGTCATATCTCTATCCAAACACAATTTGAGATTCATCAAATCCTTTAATTCTTTCCTTCTGTTTTTAGTTTATATTGCTATGTTTTACATGCATAAACATTTGAATTCAGAAACTTAATGTCAAGCATTAATTTTGAGTTCCTTCAATTCTCTTGTTCTTATTTTCTTCAATTTGGTTGCTTTAACTTGTTAGGTATGTAACAAAGATGAAAGGAGAACAGACAATGGGTGAAGCAGAAGCAAGGAATTGACTTTAATAAGTAGTTAATTCAGTTAGTTCTTGATTATTCCACTAGAGCATTCAAATATATCAAGTAGAATAAATTTTATGTCACTTGTTTATATTGTCATTTGAGATATTCATTTCTACGCTCATTTGTTAATATTGCTATGTTTCAGATGCAATCACAGACTGACATTTAAAGTTTAACATATTTTATTTTGTGCTTATTGTTATATTATGAGAAATTTTGTAATGTTAGGATACATCTGCAAATTAAAGGGGGGAAATCCAATTTTTAATATTAGCATGTGCAGTCAAGCAAAGTTGTTATATATATATATATATATATATATATATATATATATATATATATATATATATATATATATATATATATATATATAT